>PVIA01013948.1:0-29260 GCA_004024845.1 Tonatia bakeri
GGACTCAAATCAATGGTGTGGACCAGAAGGAAGAAAGAAACATCCAACCAGAAAAGAATGAAGAAACAAGAATTCAAAAAAATGAGGAGAGACTTAGGAACCTCCAGGACATCTTTAAACATTCCAACATCTGAATTATAGGGGTACCAGAAGGGGAAGAGGAAGAGCAACAAGTGGAAAGGTTATTTGAACAAATAATAAAGGAGAACTTCCACAATCTGGCAAAGGAAATAGACTTCCGGGGAGTCCAGGAAGCTCAGAGAGTCCCAAAGAAGTTGGACCCAAGGAAGCACACACCAAGGCAAATCATAATTACCTTAGCCAATATTAAAGATAAGGAGAGAATTGCCCTGGCTGGCGTAGCTCAGTGGATTGAGCGCAGGCTGCGAACCAAAGCATTGCAGGCTTGATTCCCAGTCAGGGCACATGCCTGGGTTGTAGGCCACAGCCCCCAGCAACCGCACATTGATGTTTCTCTCTCTCTGTCTTTCTCCCTCCCTTCCCTCTCTAAAAATAAATAAATAAAATCTTAAAAAAAAAAAGATAAGGAGAGAATCTTAAAAGCAGCAAGACAAAAGGAGAGAGTTAACTACAAAGGAGTTCTCATCAGACTGTCAGCTGATTTCTCAAAAGAGAACTTACAGGCAAGAATGAGCTGGAAGGAAGTATTCCAAGTCCTGAAAGGCAAGGACCCCCATCCCAGATTGCTCTATCCAGCAAAGCTTTCATTTAGAATGGAAGGGCAGATAAAGTGCTTCTCAGATAAGGTCAAGTTAAAGGACTTCATCATCACCAAGCCCTTATTACATGAAATGTTAACAGGACTTATCTAAGAAAAGAAGATAAAAAACATGTCTAGTAAAATGACAGCAAACTCACAATTATTAACAACCACACCTAAAACAAAAGAAACTAAGCAAACAACTAGAACAGGAACAGAACCGCAGAAATGGAGATCACATGGAGGGTTAGCAACAGGAGAGTGGGAGGAGGAGAGAGGGGGATAAGGTACAGAGAATAAGTAGCATAGATGGTAGGTAGAAAATAGACAGGGGGAGGTCAAGAACAGTATGAGAAATGTAGAAGCTAAAGAACATATAAGTATGACACCTGGACATGAACTAAAGGGGGAGAATGTGGGTGGGAGAGGGTGTGTAGGGTGGAGGGGAGTGGAGGGGGGAAATGGGGCAACTGTAATAACATAATCAATAAAATATATTTTTTTAAAAAAGTAAGTCAAATCAGGGCAGTCCTCTGCTCAGAACTCTAGACCCACTCATCTGAGAGTAAAGCCAAGAATTCACAATGGCCTGAAAGACCCCTCCCACCTCTCTGACTTCAGCCCCTCCGGCTTCCCACTTGCCCTCCCTGCCCCGGCCACAGCCCTCCTCCAGGCCCCTCAAACTCTCCTGGACACTGGCACTGCCTCTTCCCTCTGCCTGAAACCCACTGCCCCAAGGTAACCTGCCGGCTCCCTCCCTCACCTCCTTCACAGCTTGGCTCAAATGGCCCTGCACACCCTCCCTCCCCTTCCTTTTTGAAATTGTAAATGGTTCTTTTCTATGCTCCTTATCCACCTCCCTGCCTCACTGTTCTCCACAGCATTCATCACCATGGACCTGCTATATGCTGTACTTACTATTTTGGTTACTGTCACCCGTGCCCCGTGGGGTGGAACGTACATGAGGACAAGGATGTGCCCATTTTGCCCCTTTCCATACCCCCAGCATCTAGACCACTGCCCAGCACAGAGCAGGTACACATGAAGTACACACTGAGAGAATTAATTTATTCTACTAGCTGCTGAGGGAAGTACATAAAAAGCAAAAAATAAGGTCCTTGACTCAGGGAGTTTAAATCTTATTAGGAAGACAAGTCACATACTCAGAAGAGTTAATGATATAAGGAATAATGCATAGGTGCCAACTGGTGGGACCAGCTGCGGACTTCGTGGGAATTCAGGGAAGAAAGAGGTCAGAGCCTGGCCAATCAGCAAAGGTATGAAAGAGTAGGCAGGAACTGTGCAGAGCCTTGAATAATTCATAGAATTTCTTGTTAAGACATTAGTGAATCAGACTAGCTGGTTGTCTCTTAGCAAAGCCCTGAGGGGAGGGGACCAAGAAGGATAAATTTTGGTGGGGGAGGGGAAGAGCGTTGGCCAGGGCCTGGGACCTGGCACTGCCAGCGGTGCTGAATGGCCCCAGGGAAGATTGGAGAGGCTGGGGCAGCACCCCACAGCCCCCATCTTGACCAATGCACAAGCCTTGTGGCGGTCCCTCCCAGAGACTCCCTGTCAGAGAACCCCATCCTCACCATGGACCCCTCTCCTCCCCTGGGAGCTCCCTGTCTGGCTCACATGTGCCCTGAAAAAAGACGTACAAATTCAGATGCTTGGCTTGCTTTTTGTAATCTCCCTGGCACAAATCCACCTGGCCATTATGTGGGTGTACATCTGTCCCCACCCACTCTGGCACAGCTTCTGAAGCCCTGATGTCTCCAACTCAGCCCCGCCCCAGAGCCCAGGGGTCTAGAATGCATTTTGGGAGTGCACGCTGAAGCCATTTAGAGAAGGGGAGGGACTGGGCAGGAGGAGAATCTCAAACAAGATTGGGAACATCCCAAACCTGTGCAGAAATGGTCTATAAGAGGAACCACAAGGGAGCAGCAAGCCATGTGGGGGCTCCCTAAGGCATCAGGAAAACAAGGTCAGCAGATGGGACTTTCAGAGGTTCCTCCCAGCTCTGACATTCCACACCCCGTCCTTCACTCCTTCACGTGTGGGTCCCAGACTCACAGAATCAACATGGCCTGGGAACTCTGGGCTACTGCTCTGCACCTCTTCTCAGGAACTTCTAGGGGTGGCACCTTGCACTCCTCATCTTTTCATTTTTCATTTGGTACTTAGGGCAGCCCCCGACCTAGCCTGCAGGCAAAAAAAGGCCGCCATCCGCAACAGGTTGAGAAAGTTCCAAATGTCCCCAAGCGCCCCAGCAGGGCCTCCTCCCCTCCATTCCTCACTAGGGCTGAGGCTTCCTATGAAGGTGCTCTTGGGCGGTGCGCAGTGGAGGGGGTGGAGTGGGCCAGAAGGGTGTCGCGTGAAGCCATTTAACTGGTAAGCAGGAAAGTCCTTATCAGATGGGCTGCAGAGAGCCCTGAGTGAGGCGGGAGGCCCGCGCCGGAGACACCAGACTGGTACGTTTTTTGATGAAGAGCTGATTCAGAGTGCAAGGCGGACCCAGATGCAGTGAGCAGCTTCGTGGGAGTCGCTGCGCACGAGGTCTCCACCAGGCCCCGCCCCCTGACACACACTAGCGTGCGCAGAGGCCTCCGGGTCCCGCCCTCGCCCCAGCCCCCCACAACCGAGGGAAACTCGCCGCCAGACAGGCTGTCTCTGACTGCAGGTTGCAGCCAGGACGCTGGGCCTCCGCCCGGCGCGCGACCAGGCGGGCCACGTGCCATCTGCGCTCGCGCTTTCCGTCCCTCCCGCCCTCGGCGGGCCACGGAGGGCCGCCTTGAGGGGCCCCTCCCCATTCTGGTGGCACCCACTTCCTGGGCCGTAACTCCCCCCTTCACAGGGGCATTTGTGTTTATTAAACTAGTTCGTCACAGGTGTCGGGCTGCCCGTACGCACTTGGCGCTGTAATCAGAGAAGAGCTCTCCAGGAGGAGGCGGCCCGGTCCCTTCATCATCCCACTCCGGAGCGCTGCACTGAAAGTCCTGGGAAGGGCCTACTCGCACCCTTCGCCAGCCCACTGATCAAGCTGTCGCACCTGCCGGCAGAAGCCCGGTCCAGTCTGGCCAATTTCAAGGCTGCACTTAAAGTTCCTGCAGAGATCCCGGCCCATTCCTACCACAGGTATTGCCCCTCATCTGAAGGCAGGCAGGTGGCACCCCAGCCTTGATCACGTTAGAAAAACTGTTCGTCCAAGTGCGGAACGTGTTCTAATTTAGAAGTCATTTTTACATCTAATACCTCATGGCATTCTTACCACCATCCAGTGTGAGGTTCACAGAGAAGAGGGCCCCCAGGCCACATATACAACTCAATCCCCCATCCATTCATCGAAACCTCCCTGGGAACAGATTATGCACTGGGTGTGGTCCCTATACTCAAGAAGCTCTTACACACCAAGCCAGTGCCCTGAAGACAGAAGCCAGGTCCCACACCCTTGCACTGCCCCCACCCCTTGCAGGACCCTCAGAGGAGCTGGCTGACAACTCTGCTCTAGAAAGGCATGGAGGAGGGCACTGTCCCCAGGATGCGCATGGGGCGAGGGGAAAGTAGATGTATGCAGGGACCTAGGTGGCCCCATTCTGCCCAGGGTGGACTTTGAGATCCAGGTAGGAGCCGTGGAAAAGGCAGTGGGGCGGGACAATGCTAACTGGAAAGATTAGATAAGGAGGAGGAAGGGATAGCTAGGAGTGGGGTGGGTGATTGTCCCAGAGGCCTGAATCAAACCCTGCCTGCCAGGGCCCTGACCAAGCAACCACTGGAGGAGGAATTACAGACTGGGCAAAGGCCCAAGAGACCCTAGACAGCCCCTCCCCAATCCAGCTCAGAGCCTGAGGCGTGGAGGGGCACTGAGTAGTGCGGGTCCCACGACAAGCGAAGGGAACAGCCAGCTCCAGACCCCAGGTGTCCTGACTGTCAGTCCAGGGCACTGGCCACCACCCCACAGGTCTAGGCCAGAGCCAAGGAAGGCCACTCCCTCTGCAGGCGCTGTCGGAATACTGGGATTGGCTGGTGGTGGATGGGGAGCCTTGGGGGGCCCTTTCTCCGGATACCCAAAGTCACACCCATAGGTGGGAGTGGGGAGGAATGTCGGGTCAGGAGCCCAGGTTCACTGGCTGTAGTCCCTGGTTCATCCGAGAAAAGAAACTGACGTCTACAGCCCTGCACAAACATCCATTTACTTAACCTCTACTATCTTTCCTTACCGAGGATCCGCCCTGTGCCACATGAGGGGCCCGACTGTAGGTGCAACTTCAACACAAGCATGCCTCATCCCTTCAAAGCACTTAAGCCTAGAAAGGACAGAAAGCCCAAGAGAAGCCCAAGAGTCTTGCCAATGAGGAACGGAGGTAGCAAAAATGACTACAGTTGCCCCAATAGAAATAAAGTTCCCTGGTTCGTACGCAAGTCTTCGCTGCTGCCTCTGCTTGAGGCCGGATTTCTGACTCTCAGGATTGAGTGGGCTTCGGCAAGTCCTGGGGTCTCAACAAGGATGCTGGGAGCATGGAAACACGTATCTGTTAGGCCAAGGAGAAAAAGGACAGGGAGCAGCAGAGACAAGAGGGAAAGCTGATACAGAGAAGGGGTGCAGCAAGGAGCCATCTAGCCAGCACCCCCACTCCGCCCCCTCGCACAACAGCCTCTGGGCCAGGGCCTTTTTTTCTGCTGCTCTCCCTGAGCAGGAACCGGACTCAGCCAGTCCCGGGAGACTGGAGCGTGCCGCGCCCAGCTCCAGACCTCCACAGAGCTCTGAGAAGGCGAGAAGGCAGCAAAGCAGCCCGGACAAATCCAGAATGTGAGACAATCTACAACACAACCAGCCTGTCTCAGGAAGTCAGTAATAAGGTGGGGAAGAAAAGGGGCGGGGCCCTGGTCGGGTGGCTCAGGTTGGAACGTTGGTTGGTTGGAACGTTGTCCCCGTCTACCAAAAGGTTGCCGGTTTGATCCTGCTCAGGGCACGTAGCTAGGTTACCGGGTTCCATCGGTCGGTGCGTTCAGATAGCAACCGATCGATTTTTTTTTTTCCTCTCTCATCAATGTTTCTCTCTCTCTCTCTCTCTCCCTCTCCCTTTCTCTCTCTCTCTAAAGTCAATAAACATGTCCTCAGGTGGCAATTAAAAAAGAAGAGGTGAGGGTCAGTACACTGTTTTAGATTAAAGGAGATTTAAGAGGCATAAGAGTTAAATGTAACACGTAGACCTCGACCGGACCCAGAATTAAAGAAACCAGGGGCCAAAGGCAGAGGACGAGGGGGCACATCCGCCCGTGGACCGCACACGGGTGCTGCTAGGGAGTTATGGATTGCTGGGATAACAGAAATAGGAACGAACAACAATAAAAAAAGAAGTGGGATTATATCCTCATTTCTTAGAGATGTACAGTGAAGTATTTAGAGGTGAAAACATGCAATGTGTGTGATTTACCATAAAATACTTCAGCAAAAAAGAGATGCAGTAAACATGCCAAATTATAGACAATGTTTATTTTTAAGTCTAAGATGTGGGTATACAGGGGTTCTAAATTGTCCTTTCTATCCTCTGGCTCAAAGAATATTGCAGTGGACTGAGCACCAGCCTGAGAACTGGGTTCAACCCCCCAGCAGGGCACATGCCTGGGTTGCAGGCCAGGTCTCACAGCCGAGAAGCAACCGAGGCAACTGACCGATGTTTCTCTCCCTCTCTTTCTCCTTCCCTTTCCCTCTCTCTAAAAATAAATTAAAATCTTTTAAAAAAATGGATTGTTCTCTCTCCTTGAATTATATTGATGCCTCAAGGCTGGTGGTGAGGAGCCAAAGTGACAGTGAAAGCCCAAGCCACCGACTGTACAAGCTCTGAGTTCTGCCCATTGCCAGCAGCAGCACCCCTTGCAACCCAGACTTAACTCTCCTCCCGGTGACCTGTATCACCCATTTGTAGACCCGCCTCCTGGAGGAGAAGGCTCCCCCTCAGGCTGCAGCGAGGGGTGATGGCTGGCTGGCTGGCTGGCAGTGATTTGCAAACCAAACGTGCACAGGTGTCACCCAGAGCACCTGCAGCTGCCCCAGGCTGAGATTTGTGATCCCGGCCTCTCCCGGCTCTGCCCACCTGCCAGCCAAAAAAGTACCTTACACACCTTCACAGCCCACTGTAATCATTCTACTCCCCCACTCAGTCCCCTGCAAGGAGTTGCTCTGGCCTATCTGCCCAAGCGGACACCGCTCTGCAGTGTCCTCACCCAGCCCAGCCCACGCCCTGGGCTCACTGCGGTGTCAAGGCCCAGCCTCATTTCTACACCCACGGTCCTCGGTGTAAAAGTCCCTAAGCCTTCACTCTAAAGACTCCTGCTGTGTGGCCCTGCTCATCTAGCCTCACTAAGGTGGGGGTCCTCACTATGGGTAAAATGCTGGGTACCGTTGCCACTCCTGGCATGACCAGCATGACACCCTCAGGGTGTCAGGACTCAGGGCTCACATGTGATGAGCTTTCTGGAGATTTGGGCTTGGCTCTCCTCCCCTTCCACCAGGCCTTCTTCCCGCCTCTCTCCCAGCCCGGCTCCCTGGAGGAGCCCCCAGCTCCACAGGGGATGAAGTAGGGAGGGCAGGCCTGGGGGTGGACCGCAGGGACTCCAGACGTGGGCTCCTCACCCCACCCCCAATCCTAGGTGCTTGTCCACCACCCCACAGCCCAACTGCACTGAGCCAGGAGGGGATGTGGGCTCAGGAATTTAGAGCAGGGCAGTGTGAGCAAGAGGCCTACAGTGGCGCTGCTTAGGCCGACCAGGAGTCGTACAAGGCCTGGACCCCTAAAGCCCCACAGTGGAAACAGGACTGATTCTGTCCTGCAGGCCCCTCCCCACCACAGCCACCACACCCAACCTCCAGGGCAGAGGCTGGTCTTACTCTCCACACCCCCAGTACAAGATTCTCAAACTTGAGACATGAAGCGAGCCACACCCCGCGAGCACAGGGCCCCCATTTCCACACCTCCACCACCAGAGACAGCCTCTGACGTAAGAGATGTGCCTTCCCTTCGGTCTCAGAATTCCACTTCTAGGAATTTATCCCGAGAGCACACTTGGACAAGTGTTCCGGCACGTTTGGACTGAGATGTTCAGTGCTGATTGTCTGTAATGGCAAAAACCGAGAAACAACCTGATGGGGCACTCGAGATGGGGAAATTTTAGTTCAAGTTAATAGTTAATAGACCTAGTAGTCAATGCATGTGAAAAGCCGTTGTTTCAGGGACTGCAGGCACGGGCCACCTGGACTCCAGGAAACCGCAGGCGACTGGCCTTCGTGCTCCAGAAGCGACCACGGCGATCCAGGTCAGGGGAGGTGTCCCCAGAAAGACAGGGTATGAAGACCTATGTGCAGTTTCATATCATTTTGTAATTGTTTATTTGTGTAGGGGAGGGGTCCAAGCCAGTCCACCGCCCGGGACTCGGATGAAGAAAATCACCGGTCAGCGGCTGAAGGGATGTTCGGGAAATTGCCGGACCGCAGCTTTTATCTGATTAACCTCTTTCCCGAATTCCAAGTCCCTTACCTATACTTTTTTTCCCTTGAATTCCAAACCCCTTTCCTACACTTTTCTTCTCCTTATAAAAAGGGTTGGTTGAAAATGGAATTTGAGACGGTCCGTTAGCATACAAACCCACCATCTTCTCAGATCACCGGTCATCGGAATAAAGCGCCCACAGAGACTGAATCCCTGTCTCTGCTTATTGGTTCTAGTGGTGACAGGCCAACTTTCCTGGCTTCAAACCTGAATGCCCAACACTAGAGTTACTTAAATAAATTCAGGTTCATCACACCATGGGATGCCATGCAGCCCTAATGATGGTGTGCTGGCACGGAAAAATACACCTTAATGTGTCCCCAGAAAGACAGGGTATGAAGACCTATGTGCAGTTTCATATCATTTTGTAATTGTTTATTTGTGTAGGGGAAAAGGCTGGGTCCACATACAGAATGTGAACATCAGGTGCAGTGGTATTATTACAGATAATTTTTGAGTTTTTCAGGTTTATTCCATAGAGCATATATTACATTTTAATCAGAAAACATAGGTATTTTCAAAAAACTCTGAAAATACCTATGAGTTTTTTCAGGTATAAAAAACTTGTTGCATGGATTGGCCTGGCTGAGGCCAGCCCCCGCCTTAGTGAGTAGAACAGGGTAAATCATCTCATTCCAGTGAAATCAAAGTTACATGAAAGCCAAGGACAGGTCTGGCATCTGCCCCATAGGAATGCGTTCTGCTGCGGAGGGCGGTGCCTTCCCCTGGAATTATGTGGTCTCGGAGACAGAAGGCTCAAAGGGCTCTTAAGGACCATCTCCCCACTGTGTAGACTAGAACAGGCTGAAACTCTGGCGTGGTTATTACTGATTCCCCAGTGACTAGAACAGTGCCCCAATGCATAGTATGTATTCAATACATGTTTGTTGAATGACTTAATGAAGTCTGACAAAGGCTAAGAAATGGATTCTTTGGACCAAGAGGCAGGCAGACCCAACAAGTAGACTTCCTCACAGCCTGTAGCCTAGGGGAGCCTCAGATTAGAGATCCAGCCCCCGGCAGGCATTAAAACCACCTGAGGAGACTTTAAACAATCCAACACTCAGACCCCAGCCCTAGAAATGATAATACAGTTGGTGTGAAATGGGACTTGGGAGCTGGACTTTTTCTAAATACCCCCAGGGGATTCTCAGGTGCAAACAAAGCACCACAGAGGACATCCAGGCTGAAGGAAACACATCTGAGAGAGCAGAGCCTTACCAAAATCACCCAGAGTTAGTGAAAAAGCAGGAGAGCCATGCCCTTTGGCTCCAGACTCAAGGGTCCCAACCCTGCTGACCTGGGGCTCCCTCCACGTTTGCTGAGGTCTTCTCACACTGAGTCAACGTGCCCTGAGAAGACTATGAAAGAGGGGGTTCACACTGTCCTGCCCTCTGCAGCCCTGCTCTGCTCCTGCACACCTATGTCCATGGCTTTTATGCAGTCAGCCCATCTCACAGTCAGTCTTCCTCTTTTCCAGCTGCCTTCCATTCTCCCAGCATCATTGCCTTTTCCAAAGAACCCTGCCTCCTCCACATTTTCTGGGTCCTGACCTCCAGTGCCAACCCTCCTGGGGAAGTGGAACAGGCTACAAGGTGAACAGAGAGCCCCAAGTGGGGACGCTTATGACCCTACTCCCTGTGATCATCGGGCCCTGGTGACACAGGTCCAGGAGCCCTGAGAGCCTCCAAATTGTGCTCCACCATCCAGGTGTGGGTACGCAGAGGCATTGTGACAAGTGTCGGGAGCTCAGCCTTAAGAACAGTTCACCTGCACTCCCCTGTGGTCTGCGGGCCACACCTCGGAGCAATCAAATGAGGTCTTCAAGGCCTTCAGATGTTAAGACTCCAAGGGGCCCATACTGCACACTCAGGGCCAGTTCCCCGCAGCCACTAGCTGGAAGCCACATTAAATCCTTCACCTTTCACCAGCCCCAGTCAGCCTCTGCAGCCCTGGTGTCTGCTGCCACACCAGGGGTGAGGAGTGAGACAGTGGCCCTGGCCATGCTCTCCTGCCGGAACAGGCATGGGCCTGCTTTCCCTTCCCAGCCAAGGCCCTGACAGAGTAGCCACTCCCCAGACCCCTCCCGTGCTCCCTCCTGAGAGTTAATGTACAATTTTCACTGGAAGCTCTAATTATCCAAGCAGATCTAATTGGCTTCCTCCACTTGACCCTGCAGAGCCTGGCTGAAATCTGAAAGCTGCCCCAGACTACCTACTCTAACACTTCCCCCCTTCTCATCTCCCAGTGAAGCCAGTCCTCCTGCCCTCCAGGGCCACCCCTATTTCCAAAAAATTCATTTCATCTAGCCCTTAGGGGGCACCTCTTGGACATCAAACAGTGGGCTGGCCTGGGAACGCAGTCAAATCGGTCTCCAGGTTCACAGACATGGGCGCCCACAGCCAGAGTGGAGGCAAAAGGGGGCCAGAGCTGAGGGTAGAGGCAGAAAGGTCCTGGCGAGGACGGAGCAGACTCACTTTAGCGCGCTTCTCACACTTTAAGACAAATCTCCTGGTGACCAGCACGCAGATTCTGATTTAGCAGGACAGGCAGGGGTCTGAGATTCTGGTTTTCTAACAAGCTTCTAGGTGGTGCTGATGCAGCTGGACCAAGGAGTAGACTGAGCAGCAATGACTTACAGTGCTTACATTCATTTATTGACTCCAAGTTCCAAGAACGTGAGACACACAGGTCCCCCATCAGACACTGCAGCCCTGTGCCCAGCACAGTGCCTGCAGACATGCTGAGTGGACAAACGGTGTAATTTATCAGTTAATCCTGGCAAAGTGCCCAGCACTAGGTGACCAAAGAAACCTTCAATTAATTGCAAAATAAAACAATTAACACCTGAGAGGAATTTGTACAAAGCTGTGCAAAGCACAGAGGAAAATTCTGTTGGTTTGGGAGAGAGGGGATGGATCTCTCAAGAGGCCACTTTGCACTAGATCTTAGAGGGTGGGTCAGATTGACCCAGGTGGAGACTTGCCGAAGGTGGGGCCCCACAGAAGCCAAGGTAAAGAGACCATGGGGTAAGTTCCAGGTCCCAGGAGCAGTGTGGTACGCCTCTGGGAAGGTCTGAGGGGCAGGTGAGTAAAGCCAGAAAACTAAGTTGGTGCATATGCTGGAGAGAGCATATGCTGGTGCTGGCATATGCCAGGCCGGGAGGGTGGGCGTCCCTCAGTAGAAAGTTGGGAGCTACAGGAGGCGTTTGCAGAGGGTACCTGCGCCCTGGAGGACAGGGGCTCTTGCAAGTCACCAAGCCCTGCCCAGGCTCAAAGTGGACTGGAGAAAGCAGGTTCCTAGGAAGGAAGGACCAAGGCAAGAGGGAACTATTAGGAAGCAACGGAGAATCCCTTGTGAGGGGAAGAAACCTTCAGGGAGGGCAGAAGATGATTCTGCTAGATCTCACAGGTACTTAAAAACACCCACTGTATGCCCTGGCCGGGTGGCTCAGGTAGTTGGAATGTCATCCCATACACCGAAAGGTTGTGGGTTTGATTCCCAGTCAGAACATATACCTAGGTTTCTGGTGTGATGCCTGTCGGGACATGTATGGGAGGCAACCAATTGATGTCTCTCTCTCATATCTCTCTCTCTCTCTCGCTCCCCCTCTCCCCACCCCCTCCTCTTTCCCTCTCTCTCTAAAATCGATGGACATATCCTCAAGTGAGGATTAAAAAAAAACAAAAACAAAATCACCTACTGGGTGCTCAGCCCTGAGCCAGGCCCAAAGCAAAAGAGAAGATGGAAGATGGGCATTTCCCCAAAGCCTCCAGTGCTGTTTAGACACTAGGACCAGGGCTTCCATCTTCGCCCCGCCCCCCACAGCCCCCACCCTCTCCCCTTCTCTTAGCACTAGCAGGGGTGTTTCCCGTGTGCCTACCAAGGGGCAGGCCTTGGCCTCAATCAGCAGTCTGACTGGAGGGGCAGCCTGGTCATTGCAGGGGGCTGGGAGGCACAGACCCAGGTGTGCCTCCATCCTCATCCTCAGGACAACTGAGCAAAAGAAGTCGGATCTAGTGGGGGAGGAGACCGAGAGAGTCCAGGAGGGTGCTGAGATAAGAAGAGCAGGATCTGCTGGAACTCCTAGTCAGTTCCCTGCCAACAGAGCCAGCCCTCCAACCCCACGGTCCTGTTTGACTCCCTTTGCTACTGGACTAGAGCTAAACTCCCAACAACCCCGGGAGACACCAAGGGAGCCGGGTGACTCCCACCCCCCAGCTCAGGGCGAGCAAGGCCAGGCCCGGGAGCCAGCCGGGCTGAGGCGCTGTGGCTGTCCTCCAAAGCCCCCAGAGAAGGGGCACCTGGGAGCTGGCTGGTGTCCAGAGAAGCAGGGTTAGCAAAGGAGAGTGGGTTTATCCTAAAGGGGAGCTGCGGGTGGTGAGGAGCAGGCGACAACACAGGTCCCCTGACTGAAAATGGGACAGGGGTAGCAGACCCTGACCTAGGGCCTGGCGGAAGACGGGGAGAATACACTCCTCTACCCCACCCCCACCCCCGACTCACCCAACTGCTCTCTGCAATGACCCCTTCCCTCTACCTAATTCCTCTCCCTCCGTTGGCCTGCTTCAGGCCTGACCCTCTCGGGGTGCTTCAGTTGATTTCTTGCTTATCCATCCCAGACCCTGGGGGGTGGCAGCCAGGATTAATTAATATTTGTAAAGTGCTCCAGAGATCCTGGGACCAGGGACCCAGGGGCGCCAGATGAGCTGCGCAGGAAATTGACAGGGAGAGGCGGAGAGAAGGGGGGCAGCCGGCCTCGGACGCCTGGAAGGGGAGGGCTGCAAAGACACTGCTACTGAAGGGGGCAGGGCAGAAGAGAGAGCTACGAGGAAAAGGTGCGATTTGTCAAACGTGCAATAGGTCCCGAAGTAGAGGATTACAGGCTCCAGGCGGAGCCCCCCACCCCCCACAGCCCCGCCCTACGCCCAGGGCCTGTCACGTCCAGCCCGGATGCCTTTCCCCAACTCAGGCCCCAGGCACCCACCAGCCCCCGCCCCAGGACCACCTGCAGAGGAAGTTTCTCCGCCCTGTCGGAGGAGCTGCGTGCGCTCGAGGGTGGAGGCTTCGCGGAGGAAGGCGCCTCCTGCCAACTCCGGCAGGGCACCGACTCCTACCTGGGCAAACATTTAACTTCCTTTCTCTAAAAGCAGGAGGCGAGTCGTTCCCCTGCTCCTTGAAGCTGGGTACGTCCGGGTGGTTACTCGGAGGCCCGAGGCAGGACGCAGGCAACTGGCACCAGGGCCAGCCGCGCCCCTCCCCGTCCGTGCCCCTCGAACTCACCCCAAAGTGCTGATGAAGCCATTGACAGAGCCCTCGGCGTACAGAGACACGATGTCTCCTATGTGCAGAAAGCTGGACATCTCGCTCATGGCTGCGGCCCTTGGGGTAGCCGAAGCAGTGCGGGGGGCCCAGGGGCGCGAGGCGAGGCTCTGCGTGGAGGGCAGAGAAGACCAGCAGGGTGGGGAGCGGCGCGTCCCCACCTAGGGGCAGGGAGCTCCGCGCGGCCGGGGAGGGCTAGCGGCCACCGGAGCGGAAGGCGGCGCGGCGTGGCCGGGAGCCGGCGGTGGCGTCCGGGTGAGGAGGTGCCGGGTCTTGGCGCGCCCGCCGCCTGCCCGCCTGCCCGCGGACCCGGCCCGCGCGTACCTGCGCCGTAGAAGGAGCAGGAAGTCTGGGGCCGCCACACACACACATGCAAATCCCGCCCGGGAGGCGGGGAAACCACACCCCGGACCCCCCCCCCGCGGCCCGCCCCCGACACCCACGTGCGCCGGCCGGCCTCCCGCGCCCTACACCCCTCGGATCGGCGAAACTCCGAGGCGTGTTGGCTTCCAGCAGCGTCTCTGGGATGATTTCAGCTCCAGAAAGTCCCCAGACAGACTCGCGGAACCGCCACCTCTCGAGGCCCAGCCTTTGCCGGGGAAGTCCGCCCTCTGGGCTCCCTGGACCGTCTACTTTCCCGTCCTCAGGTCACTGAAAGCCAGTGTGGGCGCCCGGGGAAAGGGCAGCCAGTCGGCCCGTGCGCCGCCCGCGGAGGACCCGGGAGAGCGCCCTGGCTGCCGCTGCCCCCCGGCCACCTCGCCGTCTTTGCACCCAGTAGAGTGCCGTCTCGCGCCCAGAGGCGCTCTCATTCCTTCACAGCGCAAATCGGGATTCATTTTACTCAACGTGAACAGCCTTTTCATTGCACAATAGAAAGTGCTCGGGCTTGGAGGGGAAATGAAGCAATGGGGTGGGTTTTGTTTTTTCTCTCCGCATTCCTGTGTACAAAGAGATCCAACTTCCGAATCAGTTCAGCCGCTCCCTCCCGAGAAGTTGGCTCCAAAACTCTTGGCTCTTTCCGTCTTCTTTAAAAAATGAGGAGGCGGGGGAGAAAGCTACCTTCGCTAGTTAATAGCGCACCTCGCCAACAATGACAAGGCCGTTGCCGGCCTCTGGAAGTGACCCGCCGCGCTGTCGCCGCAGCCAGACTCTCGCTCATGAAGTCCTACCTTCAGACTCACGGCCCCAGCTCGCCTACTTTCTGATCAGTCCCCGGGTGCTTGGGTGTTTGCCTCCTAGTACATCTGTTGAAGTCGTGGCATGGAGTGCCCACTGCCACCCGCATTCCAGCACACTTCCTTCGGAGCCACCTCCTCCTCACCCGACTTCCTGGGAAAGGGGAGGCTTGTCCCTGGGAGACAGGGAGGAGGGGACTGAAAAACTGAAGGGAGAAGAGAGACCCGGGGACGCTGAGGCGGCTAAGAGCAGAAAGAAGGCTGCTGACTCCGGGGGAGGGCAAGAAGAGTCCCTGGGTGTGGGGGCGGGAAGGACACCTCCAGCATTGCTAGTTCGGTGTTTCGCAGCTTTTCCCCAGGACCCGCAGTAACAAAGAGGTTCAACATCAGACCAGTCCATACCTTCATCTGTGTATAAGCAAAACAATAGTTTCTCAAAACAATAGTTACCCTTATGACCTGTTGATGCACTCTGATATTTTCTGTTCTAGTTCAATGTTTTTTTGTTTTTTAACAGCGACTGTGACCCACTAAATTGCTTCTTCAAATGTACCAAATGGGTTGCAAACTGCAGTTTGGAAAACCCCACCCTGCCGAGAAGAAATGACCAAAGCCCACAGAAGGGGTGCCAACCTCAAGGTCACAGGGCAGCGAGTTCACGGCAATGGAACCCAAAGACCAGTCCCTGAGTCCCAGCCTTCCGTGTACTCCCCTCTCCCTGACCTGGCACTGCACTAAACGGCAGTTGTCTACTCCTGGAGCCCTCTGGGAAGAGCCAGCCCCTGGAACAAGCTCACTAGCTTCCAGGAGTCAGGCCTCCACTGACTTCCCTTGTGATAAAAACATATGCGTTCATTCCATAAGCATATGTTGGTGCCAGGCCTCTGCTGGGCACCAGGCTCTGATCAAGCTGCCAGCACCAGCCCGATTTTGTTTTCCTCTTCCCCAGGCAGTGAAAAGGAAGAGGGGCACTCTGGCAACACTCTCCAATGGCTGCACTCAGGACACATGCCCTTCCTCTCCCAGATCTTAAAAGATGGTTCTAGAACCCAGCAAGATCTCTCAGCCAGGAAGAGGTCAGGCCTATCTCACCTAAAGACATACATGCCCTGACTGGTGTGGCTCAGTGGGTTGGGCGTCATCCCACAAATCGAAACTTCACTGGTTCTATTCCCCATCAGGGCACATACCTGGGCTGCAGGCCAGGCCCTCAGTTGGGGGTGTGCAAGAGGCAACACACTGATGTTTCTCTTCCTCTCCTTCTCCTTTCCTTTCCTTCCCTCTAAAAATAAGTAAATAAAATCTTTTTTTAAAAAAAGCACATGCAACCACTTCTCCCTCCACCCTCCCCTGGGAGCGCTCTGAGCCTCTGTCCCTCCACCAACCCAGACTCAGAGCAGGGATCACAACTCCCATCTGACTGAGGAGTCCCCCCAGGACGTCAGTGCCCGTCTCCCACCACCACGCTGCTTCTAGGTATCTTTCTGGAAAATGACGTTCATGTTGCGTGCCCAAAGGAGCCTCCCCTGGTTCACCTGCTTCTGCCGAATCGACTTCACTGTAAGCTCATTTCTAGACAGCGTCCCTCAGAAGTGAGGCCTGCTTGAGTGTGGTTGGCAGGGTAATAATATGAGTGTAATAATTTATAGTTTTAATTTGAACATTTTGCCTCAAATGTCATATAGGGTGCCTGAGTGTGATACTGTTATGTTACAGAATCACATGCTTATGATTTGGTTATAAAAGATTTTGTAATAAAGAAAGGGGCTTTATTTGTGCCAGGCCCTGTATCTGGGTTCTAAGTTAGATTTTGTTTATGAAAGGTTTGGTGGAGTAGAAAAAATATTCGAGATAGATGATGCAGCTCCAGTGAGTTCACTTCCGGCTCCCTTGCTTGGAATCCTCCTGTATCTCTTCATCACCCACGGAATAAAGTCTACATGCATGCCTTAGCTCAGCACTCCAGGTCCCATCGGTCCCCACCCTCCCCACTCCTGCACCCTCGGCAGATATGAAGGTTGCGGCTCAAGGAGGAACCGTGCTGTTGTTAACCTAAAAATAAAAGTGAGAGACAACAAGCATTGATTTCAGGTCAGTAGGAGTAGCTATTCGAGATGCATGGATTCACGCAGAAGCCCAAATAGTGTTTCAATTAGGAGACAAGAACAATGGTATTTACGAGAAGTGAAGGGGAACAATTACATCCATGGAAGGGAGGCATTTCTATTGGTTCAGATAAGATAACATGGTGACATTAATTCTAAACAATGTTTTTATGTTTCAGTCCAGAAGTCATATCTGCTTTCTTTTTATCTTTGCAAAACTATTCTTTGGGGAAACAAGGGTGTTCAGGTCCAGGCTGTAGGTTATTTTGCCTTGTTTGTTTTTAAAAAGATGTTATTTATTTTTAGAGATCGGGGAAGGGAGAGTGAAAGAGAGGGAAAGAAACATCCACGTGTGGTTGCTTCTCACACACCCCCCACTGGGGATGTGGCCTGCAACCCAGACATGTGCCCTGACTGGGAATCGAACTGGCAACCCTTTTGTTCATAGGCTGGTACTCAATCCACTAAGCCACACCAGCCAGGGCTATTTTACCTTGTTTTAACATCCAAAGTTTTGGGACATAATACACGCAAGGCAGTTCCTCTGGCATGGCAGCTCAAGCTCCATTTTAAGGTGGCCCCATTGACACCACTGTTCACCCTGTCAACAGCTCAAGAGCACAGGCTGTGACTCTCACAGGTCTGGGTTTGAGTCCCGGACCTGCCGCTTTCCAGTGACAGTTCTCCGCTTGTTTTCTCATGTGTTAAACAGGGACAGTATGGTACCAACACGTAAGGGACATGGACAAAGCTGTCAGCACAGCATCCCCAGCTAAGAAGGTCCGGGTGTGTTCATTCTCATTTTCCCAACGCGGCATCCACTCCTGCGCCGTCCCTGTCCCTGGGCTCATGTCGAGGCAGGAGACAGAATAGAAATGAGGAAGTCCTGAGACACTGCAGCTGTTGTCAGTCAGTCCTGATTTTCACACTTGCACACCAGAGCTTCTGTTTCACCTTTGCCTCATTATAGTAATTAGCATTGTGGTTTCCTTCCCTCCCATGAGCAGCAGCTTAGGTAAGACTTGTAAAGCCTGTGACCAGTCAATAGAAGAGAGCCATTCCCCGGCCAGAGATGACCCACTCCCACATCTTGGGATGACGAAGCCAAAGAACCCAGGCTGAAGCTACTATCCCTTTGTTTTCTGGAAGAAATGGGGGTTTAGTGAGTCAGGATGATTTTGACTTTGGAAGTTGTAAGATACGTGTTTACTTTAGAATTAAATATTTTAGTGTAACTTTATGACTGCATTTCCGCACATAATTCTTAATTGGTAAATGCAGTTCTTGACTGTGATGGTGTGCTTTCTGCCAAGTGGTTGCTCACCTTGGTTTGCTATGTTAAACGGGAAGTCCAACAGCTCATGGCATCCCTCTTTAACTGGATTGGGTCTTTCCTGCCTCTTTGCCTGACCACTTCAGCTGCAGGAAGGCGTGGGGCCATCTCAGGATTTGGTCTCTCTAACTTAGTGGCTCCTGATTGTCAGGTTTTTCCCTTCTTTCTTCAGGTATTTTGATAGTCAGTATTGGCTCTGGTGGGAGTTCCTGGTTTTAGGCTGCCTCCTGTTCCTCAGAGGATTTCTCAATCACAATGCCAGAAAATTTCTCACTTGCTTCACTTATCTTTGTGGTCCATTCAACTCTTTGTTTGCGACCACCAAGAGCCTGGACCCTGTCTCCATCTGCAACAACGTGGTTCCCTCCACACTTCTGCCTTTTATTTCCCACGGTCAGAATAAAGTCTCCATCCCTGAAGTACCAGAGCACCAATCTTATGAATATGTTTTTAATTTTTTATTGATTGATTTTAGAGAGAGACATCAATTTGTTGTCCCACTTATTGATGCATTCATTGGTTGATTCTTTTTTAAGTATTTTTTATTGATTATGCTATTACAGTTTTTCTAATTTTCCCCCCTTTATCCCCCCTCCACCCTGCCCCCCACAACCCTCCAGCATTCCCCCACCCTTACTTCATGTCCATGGGTTGTACATATAAGTTCTTTGAGTCCTCTGTTTCCTATATCATTTTTTATCTCTCCCCATCTATTTTATGCCTACTAATTATGCTCCTTCTTCCCTGTACCTTCCCCCACTATTCCTCCTTTCCCCCTCCCCACTGAAATCCCTCTGTGTGATGTCCATTTCTCTGATTCTGTTCCTGTTCTGGTGGTTTGCTTAGTTTTTGTTTTTGTTGTTTTTCTTTTCTTTTAGGTTCATTTGTTGATAGTTGTGAGTTTGTTGTCATTTTTCTGTTCATATTTTTTATCTTCTTTTTCTTAGATAAGTCCCTTTAACATTTCATAAAATAAGGGCTTGGTGATGATGAACTCCTTTAACTTGGCCTTGTCTGAGAAGCACTTTATCTGCCCTTCCATTCTAAATGAAAGCTTTGCTGGATAGAGCAATCTGGGATGTAGGTCCTTGCCTTTCATGACTTCAAATACTTCTTTCCAGCCCCTTCTTGCCTGCAAGTTTTGAGAAATCGGCTGATAATCTGTCTAATGGGCACTCCTTTGTAGGTAACTGTCTCCTTTCCCCTTGCTTCTTTTAGGATTCTCTCTTTGTCTTTAATCTTGGGCAACTTAATGATGACATGCTTTGATGTGTTCCTCCTTGGATCCAACTTTTTTGGGACTCTCTGAGCTTCCTGGAAGTCTACATCATTTGCCAGATTGGGGAAGTTTTCCTTCATTATTTGTTCAAATAAGTTTTCAATTTCTTGCTGTTGTTCTTCTCCTTCTGGCACCCCTGTGATTCGGATATTGGAACATTTCAAGTTGTCCCAGAGGTTCTTAAGTCCCTCCTTATTTTTTTTATTCTTGTTTCTTCTTTTTCTTCTGGATGGATGTTTATTTCTTCCTTTTGTTCCAAATCATTGCTTTGAGTCCTGGTTTTCTTCCTGTCACTGTTGGTTCCTTGAAAATTTTGCTTTATTTCACTTTGGGTATCCTTCATTTGTTTTTCCATTTTTCAACCCAGCTCAATCAGATCTGCATGCATTTTGATCACCAGGGCTTTAAGTTCTCCATCAGATATGTTGGCTATCTCCTCATGGCCTAGTTCTCTTTCTGAGGTTTTGCTCTGTTTTTTCATTTGGGCCATATTTCTTTGCCTTGGTGCAGCTGATAGGTTGTCAGGGGGTGGAGCCTTAGGTGTTCACCAGGGCAGGGCAACCTTCTGTGCTGCAGTTCGGCACTGCCTGTGGGGGAGGGGCCAGAAAGGGAACAGCAGCCTTCCTGCTTGTCTCTAGAGCACTTTTCAACTCTTGTGTGAGGCTAGGAGTGTCTCCCACCAAGACAACCCCAGCTGTAGCCCACAGTCAGCTCTGAGTCTCAGTTTTCCCCTAGGTCAGCCCCTCCTCACAGCCCTTGGAGCTCGGCACCCAGCCCTACCCCCACTGTCTGGGTGCTGCATCCCTGCGGTTCTTCTATGGGCCCACGTGGTCCACTGCCTTACCAGTCTGGTTGTTCTGGTGGATTGTTTCTTTAATTCCTTGCTTTTTGGAGTTCTATGCAGTTTGATTTTCTGGCATTTGTGGTTGTTTATTGACTTTAGATTGGTCGTTATCCACCTTTTGGTTGTGTGAGGAAGCGAAGGGATTCTACCTTTGCCTCCATCTTGGCCGGGTCTTCATCAGTTGATTCTTGTATGTACCCCAAGTGGGGATTAAATCGGCCACTTTGGCAAAGCGGGATGATGCTTTACCCAACTGAGCTACTGGGCCAGAGCCTTATAAATATTTTTATGAAATATATATATATATATATATTTTTAAATCAGTGTGCAGTTGCTGGGGGACATGGCCTGCAACCTAGGCATGTGCCCTGACTGGGAATCGAACCTGCGATGCCTGGTTCACAGCCCGCGCTCAATCCACTGAGCTACACCAGCCAGGGCCACTATGAAATATTTTTTACAGGAACAAATTTAAAGGACACATGGGCAAAAACTAGGGGGGTGGTAATGGGAGGGAAGTGGGGAGGGATGGGTGGGCAGGCTGGAATGGGAGTAAAAGGCAGAAAACTGTACTTGAACAATGATTAAAATAAAATTTAAAAGAGAAATATTTTAACAAATAATAATATTAAATAAAAATAATATATTGAAAATACAGTGAGTGCCCTGTACCTTTCCTCCAGCTTTGTCAAATCTTAATATTTTGCAAAATTTGTTTCAATATATTTTTAGAGAATGAAACCTAAAGGATTCAGTTGAAGTTCCTTAGGAACTCCTCTCCGATGGTATTGTCTCCCCGCACCCAGAGCTGACCTCTGCCCTGATTTGAGCGGGTGCCATTTCACGCAGTGCCATAGAATGTGTCCCTAGACAGTGCCCGCTCTCACTCTGGGGTTTTACATTTTACATAAATGGCATCGCCCCATGCGTGTCCTTTGATACATGGAGCTGCCATGTGATAGTTCACTTCCTGACCACATCACAGTTTGTTTATCCATTTTGCGGGCAACCATTAAAGCCCTATCTGAGTTTTTGCTAGCACAACTATGTTGCAGTAAGCATTCCGGTCTCTGTGCATACAATGAGTATATCTAGGGCAGCATTGTTCAAACTATGTATTGAGATGTATTAATGAGTCATGAAATTAGTTTAGTGGGTGAAGATCAGCATTTTTAATACTGAAAATTGATTTGGAAATATCCACGTGCATCGCACATCCTCGGTAACCATTACGGTGAAAGTGTGTGAGGCAGGTGTGTGGCATGTGCCTTCTGGAACACGGTGTATGCTCATTGAGGGTACTTGTCAACAAGTTTGAAAAACTTCCTTCTAGAGTGTGAACCTAGAAAGCGGGATTGCTGGATAATAGGGAAGGTGCATTGCCAACTTCCTATAATTGACAAGTTCTCTCCCAAGTGGCTTTTCTAATTCACCTTCCTGCCAGCCACTGGGAGTGTGCCCCTGACACACCCCCTTACTGACACTGGTATTTTCAGGCTTTTTAACATGAAACGTCTTATTCCGAACTAGCAGAGAATGTCCCACGGGCGGTCTTGAAATGTAACGATCTCTCTCCTATTTGGCCTCCACAGCAGACTGTAAGCTCCTGGACAAGGAGGCTGTGTCCACTTTTCTTCTTATCCCCAGGGCAGGCCACGCATGGTACAAGTGCTAAATAAGTCTGAGAGGAACTGAACTGTCAGGGAGAAGGAAGGTGGGGAAAATATATATAAATTATACCAGGAGGTGAAGGGAGACTGTGGGAGTCACAGCCTTGGAGTCAGGCACCTGGTCCCCCAAGTGGAAAGTGAGGGGCTTCCAGAAATGCTCCAAGTAGTTGGAAAGGAAAAACCAGTGGGCCCCACCCCTCCTGGGTGGCTTGAGTGGGGTACTGCTTAGCGGGGGCCAAGTTTAGGCCCAGGATTGAGGCTTCCCAAATCCCCACGACAGGCGATCTGCCTGGTCCAGGCCCAGCTCACGGCTGGGTGTCTCCCCGCACCCAGCAGCCCCCCTCCACAAAGGGAGCCCCTCCTGGATGGAATGGGGACTTGGTCAGAAATCCCACACTCGGGACTCACAGGAAGCCAGTGCTTTCAAGGGGCCTCTAGAAGGGGGAACTGAGGGGCAGGAGCTGGATTAGGGGGAAATTATTTTTTTATCATATCTCTTGTTTAAGCATTTGAATTTTGGACTATATGGCAATATAACCTCTAACCAAAGAGAAATAAGAATAAAGATGTTCACAGCATAACCCCCAAGTTCTCAGAGCCAGCAGGAAGACCTCCAGGAAATACACCTGCTCTGGTCTCCATCCAGCCCGGGCCTGAGCAGACCCTCTTCCTGGACTCAGCAGAAAACAGTGTGTGTGTGTGGGGGGGGGGCACATATACGATGAGGAGGGGCTCCCAGCTCAGAACCCCAGGCCCCCCCCCACCAGTATGCTCCCCACACCACCACCGCCTTCTGGAGCTCTGCCTTACTGCCTACTCCCAGCTCTTCTGTGTGATTTTGCACAAAGTACAGACCTCTCTGGTCTCAGGCTCCTCCTTATAGAGAGAGTTCACATCAGCTTCCCAGACTTCAGCCTGGTTCTGACTATTCTTTAAGCTCCTTCTGGCCAGGCCCGGCTGTGACTGGGAGGATAGAACCCGCCCCCGCCCTGCCATCTTGTGGTTTGGGGTAGATAACAAACAGGGAGTTCTTAAGGCCTTTTTCTGCCCCCTCACTCCCAATAAGGCGGCAGAGGTAGGATCAGTGGGGCGGAGCCAGGCCAGAAGGACTGACTCAGTGCAGTAGCCACCCAGCCCGGTCACCCGATGTGGGTGTGGTGCCAGCCCAGGCCCACTGGGGTTCCCAGAGAATTCCTTCCCCATGCCATAAGCAGCCCTGGGCCTGGGCGGGCACCCCAGCCCACAGTAACTACTTAGCCACAGCCAGGGCCGCCGCCCCAGGACCCGTCGGTAATACTCACAAACACTCTCCCTCTCCCTCACACACTCTCACTCTCACACTCTCCCTCACATACTCACACTCACTCATACACTTTTATGCATACTCACACACTCGCCCTCTGGGGAGCCTGGGAGGAGACAGACTTGTCCTGTTGGCCTCCACCTCACCTCCACATGCCAGTCATCAATATCATATCTATTTCAGACAGTGCTGACCGCCCACCACACGTAAGGGACAGGAAAGGAAGCCAACTAGGAATGGGACCGGCTGAGCGTTACATGTGGTCCCGGCTGGTGGAGAAAGAGGTCACAGAATCTGTTGCTGGAATTCCCTCTAGTCACAGAAGAAGGTGTCATCCTCCCCACCTTCTAACTTTGGCCTCCTGAGAGAGAAGCCCCTTGGTTCTGGAGTCCTGAGACCAAGGGCCCTGCTCCAGGTCGTGCCCCTCCTCTGTCCTGAGGTGCTGGCTGGCAGGGAAGGCGTGACCCTTCCTGGAACACCTCACAATCAGTAAAAAGCCAAGTCCTAGAGCAAGACCACTGAGTCCTGCTCAGCCACCTGCCAGCTGCACAGTGAAGCTGCCCGGCCTCTCGCTTGTCGGTGTTCTGTGTGGAAAATCAGAACACAGGGCTGGCCCTGACCGTGCGAGGGCAGCTCGTCAATGTACCTCTCACACATTGATGTTTTTTTTTTCGTTTAAGATTTTTTATTTATTTGGTTTTAGAGAGAAGGGAAGGAAGGGAGAAAGAGAGGGAGAAAAACATAAGAGTATAAGAGATACATGGATCTGCTTTCCCTCACACACCCCCACTGGGGATGTGGCCAGCAACCCAGCATGTGCCCCAACTAGGAATCGAACTAGCGACCTTTTGGCTCTCAGGCCTGCGCTCAATCCACTGAGCCTCACCAGCCCGGGTGAATAAAATCTTAAAAACACAACAACAACAACAAAATACAGAGCTGTATTAGTGAGATCCTGGCAGGTGATTAGAGGAAAGGTAATGAGTGGAGGGACTTGCCAAGGTGCAGGCAGGGGCAAGGGCCCTGGAGCTAGCAATGGCTGGACTCATACCACCCCAGCCTGAAAGGGGATCAACAGAACAGATGAACCCACACCTCTCTCTCCTCCTGCCCTCCTGTCTCTTACCAGCATCTCCCATTGGCTCGGAGGGTAATGAAGCCAGGAATTCAGGCCTCTCAGGACACAGAGCCAGGAGAGAAGAGAGGACAGTGGATCTGGAGGGCTGAATGGAGAATATCCAGCATAAGTAACTACTTTGTAAAACATTCAGCTCAGTCAGCAAATATTCTCTATAATTCTCTTTGCTTTCGTAGTCTCCAGGGTTCTGAGTAAAGAGAAATGCTTGAGATCTAAAGAAATGAACCTCTAATGGTGGAATTTTGTTTTATAGGATGACCAAGGAGGGGACATTTATGAGACAGAAGATTTTATTGAGTTCTCCACAAACCAGGCCTCTGAGTCCCATCCCCAAATGAATAATCAGTTGTTGAGTGTCCATTACACCCACTGGCCAGGAGGGCACAGGGTTGGGCTGGACTGTGGACCCCCTGGAGTCCTGAGCCCGAGCTGGGAAGCAGTGGAGGCTGTTTGATTAGTGTCCAGTTGCCTTGTGAGGTGCCATCACCCACTCCTGATGCCCAGCCAGGACCTTGGCCAGAGCCTCCAAGAAAAGAGGAAGCCTCAGGCAATTCCTTCTCTCTCCAGACTCAGGAAAGGTGCCCTGCACCATGAGGGGAAGCTGCCCTAGCCTCACCTGGCAACAAAAAAGGCAGGTGAGAGGCAGGACCAACATCAGCCCTGTGATCCTTTTGGCAAAGAGACCAGCATGAAAAGCCTCCCTGAGGCCAGGGCCAGGGCCAGGGCCAGGGCTGGGCAGGAGCAGCCTTTGTCTGGCAGAAGACAACAGGATGACGTCAAGAGCACCTGGGCTGGGCCCTGAGCTCCAGCTGCATCCCACACCCACCTTGGCAGGATCCAGGCCCTGTGAGCTGGCCCTTGCCCAGGCTGCCTAGCCAAAGCTTGAACTGGCTAAAATAAAGGGGTTCAGCCACCAAACAGGACCTGCTCCGACACCAGGTTCGCCAGCCTCTGTTTCTGAAACACTCAGAAGGAAGAGATCATGCAGCAAGGGGTGTGCCATGCCCTTCTAAGAGGGCAGGGAGGGGTCAGGGCTGAAGCACTCTGGAGGGTAGAGGGAGAGAAAGGCCTGCTGTTTACCCAGGAGCTGAGCAGACACTGGGGCCCTTGTCCTGGGGCAGCGGGGGAGGCTGCTGGCCAGATGGAAAGCAGCAGAGGGAGTGAAGGGAGTCCTGGGCTGAGAAATCAGCCTCTTCCTTCCCACCCCCCAACTTCCCCACTAGCTCCCAGGCTAGACTGAGAGGAAGACAGAGGCCACACTGAGGCCTGGTGAGGTGAAACCCCACTCCCACCCAGACAGCAGAACCTCTGCAGGCAGCCTGGGGTTGCTCAGAACCACCTTAAGGTGCTAAGCAAGGTGCTGCCTTCCTGAGTCGAGATGCTACAGAAACCCTCTGGATCTGCACCTGCAAAGCTGGGCTAGTTTTTCTCTGGAAGGAGCGCTCCTGGTCTGAAGAGAACAAACCCAGCCTTGGACCTTTGGGGGCAAGCAGTCTGGTGAGGAGGTCTGTATCCAGTCACTTGACAAATATTGACTGAGCCCATGCTGGGTGCGGGGCACTGCACAGGACAGTAGGGTGAGGGCTCCCGGAGGGCCTAAGTGCCCCAGTGGCCATGGCGACGGCCCAGCCCCAGCCCAGCCCAGCCTCTGCCCCTCAGTAGGCCTTCGACAAACCTCAGCAGCTCCTTCCTTTGGTTGGCAATGACGTTATTCTACACCCTCTTTCTAAATGTAGCCTCTCCCAGAGCAGCCCCCAGGACATCAACCAGCCTTGGCAGCAGAGAGGAAGGGTTCCCAAGGCCAGGCACTTGGGCCGGAGCCAAAGGAGAAGCAATAACATTAATCAACCATCGCCCACACCTGCCGCCCACCCCTAGGTGGTGCTATGGCTACATTAGTGCACTTTGGCTCCTCCTCAACGTCATTTTACAGATGAGGAAACTGAGGCTCCTGGGGCTGAGGGGACATGACTGCAACGGAACAGCAAATTGATTGCTCCCAGTATAAAGATGGGAGCAAACTTAGCCATCTAACAGGTTGGTGGAGCTTTTATAGCTGACAACGTGTCCCTGTTCTGCAAATAAGAAAGGCTGGGGGGAAGGGGTTGGAGGGGGCGGTGCAGTCGGGTAGGGATTTGCTCAATGTCACACAGCTAGTATACTATAGAGATGGAACTCAGACTCAGACCTGCCTGAGCCCAGAGCCTGCAGGCTTGATCTGCACTCTGCAGAGACTCACAGACAGGAAATCTGGGAGGGGGTCTTTGTTCACCCAGGGGTCAGGCCCTGGGCAGAAGGCTATTCCTTTGCCCTCAGGGACCCTGCCCTGTGGCTGGGAGGAGCCTCCCCAGTGGAATAGGAACTCCACCAAGGCCCATGCTTCCAGCCGCCACCGACAGTTGCCACCTAGATCTTTCCTCAGAGTGCATCCCCCCGGCCCCTCCGACTCGAGCCGGGTGGACATCCACACCCAGAGGAGATTGTCCTGGGTACATGGTCTGTGGGCCACATAAGCCTCACCTGCCCTGACTCAACGCCACTGTGACCCACTAGCAGTCTCTGTCCCAACAGATAAAATGCTCTGCAGAAGGAAAAGAGATTAGACAGCAGGGAGGACTGCCTGGTTGGCCAGCACAGGAGATTCAGGGATTGGTTGGCAAGGATTGGGAACTTCTTCAGGAGAGGAATATTCCAGGCTGCCTGAGTAAAAATACAAGTTCTGGCGTTCCAGACAAATTAACTTCCTAAACTTGTCCAGCCCCCTCCCCTCAGGGCCTGAATACTGGGAGTGGGAAGGTTGCCTCCAGACCTGCTCAGCCTCCCGCCAGGACCGCCTCTGCCAGCTCCCACTGCTCCCATTCACACCAGTAAGATTAGCGCTCACGCGGGTTTCCTGCTGTTCCTTCGTTTCTGTTGACCCACTCACCCTCCACGCCAGCCCTCTGAGGGGGCTGCTGTTACTATGTCCACTTGACAGACAAGGAAACCATGGCCCGAGGGCTCTCCCAGGTCTCTCCGTCTTCCCAACATCTGTACACCCTCGAAGGCTCGGCTTACGACGTGTCCTCCATCCCAACAGGCCCTGCCGAGGACCCCTGCTCTTCCCGAAGCAGTCAACTTACATCATCCACTACTTTTCGAAGCTCAGGCTCTCCAAACTGACTTGCCACTTTCTAGCTCTTGACTTTGAACAAAGGACTTCCTCACACCTCAGTTTCCTTACCTGTTAAGTGGAGATAATGCAGTACCAACCATAGGTCACGGTAAGTATTTGGCAAGATGGCAGACAGGCATCATGCCTCGCCACCATTACCTGTCACAGATGGGTGCTTAACAGGGACAGTCGTCACTGCTAAACCTGTTACGTACACTCTCTGATGGCACCTCAGCAGCTGAACTCTGAGGATCTCTCTCCTGGGCCTGACTGTAAGTTCACTGAGGACTCATCCTGACATCTCTGCCTTGGTCTGGGTTCCCCAGGATGCAGTCCCCGAGACAAAAACTCAAGGACAGGTAGATTAGTGGAGGGGACCACAGTAAATGTCAGCGGAGGAGTAGAAGGCAGGGAAGGGATAGATGTCAACGACGGATGTAACGTCCACCCAGGTACCACTGGGGGCAGTTGGAGCTCAGTCACTCCTGGGAGCTGGACAGCTGGGTCTGTCTCTGATGTGCCCTACCCACACCAGCCAGTAGTCCTGGTATTAACTGAGGCCCCAGCTTCCCGCAGCTCTGTGCTCTGGTGATGGGCTGTACTGTCATCCAGCTCCAGCCCTGCTTCAGCCAGCAGACTTGGGGATGGGAGGCCAGGCCTTGGAGGCATGGGTGCCAGGGGCCGAGGGTAGGGCCTGGCTAAGGGCCAGCAAGAGCACAGAGGCGGGAACCAGGGGTACCTTAGTCCTGCCCAAAGAGAAGGGACCAGGGTGGAGGTGCCAGCCAGCAGCGCATCGGTCAGGTGACTGGCTGGTCCCTGCCCGCAGGGTAGCCAAGTACTTCCCAGGGGCAGGCGGGCAAACTCCCCTTTTGAGTTTTCAGAGCCCAGGGAGCCGCTCTAGGCTCGGTCCCGTCCAGGAGGGTCTAGCCTGGGACACGACGGGAAAGGGGGCTGCAAGAAGAACCAGGAAAGGTGTGGGGGGGTGGGGGGGGTTCCGATCGCTAGTGCTGCAAAACAAATGATCCCAAACTCAGTAGTGTGAAAAAATAGCCATTTAATTTCACTCAAAGTTTTATGGGGAAGGGCCTGGCTAGGCCGATCTCACTCGGGGTCTCATGTGATTGCTATCAGATGTTGGCTGAGCTGGAGTCATCTGGAAGTTCCATGGGCTGGATGTGCAGGAGGCCCCCCCCCACGGCTGGCAGGTAGCGCTGGCTCGGGGGAGCTCAGTGGGTGCTGTGAATCAGAGCAGTGCTACGTGGTCCCTCCAGCTCGGCAGTCTCAGGGCATCTGACTGCTTACACAAGTGTGAGAACAAGTGTTTTAAGGGAAGCACGTGGTACCTGGGTGGCCCTTTATAACCTGGCCTCCACAGCCACATGGTCTCACTGCCACTTGCTTCACCGATGGAGGCATGGCCCTCTCAGATTCTAGGGTAGGAGGACAAGAAACCCACCCCTCCCGGGAAGTGTGACAAAGGATGCTGGGCCATGCTTTTAAACTACGGCGACATCTCAGAATGGGGCTCTCTGCCTGTGCTAAGAGGGCCCTCACAGGTCACAGGCCCTGGGGTGACACCAAGAGACCTAGCTGGCACCCACTCTACATACTTGAAGACTGGTGCCCGGGGAATTCAAAGTCCTGTCCCACACCGGCCTCTGCCCCTTCA
>PVIA01013949.1:0-29307 GCA_004024845.1 Tonatia bakeri
TTGATGAAGGGGGAATGGTCTCCGGCGCAGAAAGCAGGTAGCAAAGGACAGGGTATGGGCAGGCAGCCAGGACGCAGGGTGCAGCCGTGACTCCTGGGTTCCCGTGGCATGTCTGGTGTCCTTTCGGGACTGCGGTGACCCCCTCTGAAAAAGGAGGAAGTGAACAAATCTCCTGAGACAGCCTGGTTGCGGTAGAGAGCCGGTCTGAGGTTCCTCTTCTGCGCACACTGAAACCATCGCAGCTACCTGACTTCCTCTTGGTTCTGCAGCTCTTGATTCCTTGAAAGAGGGAACTCAGACAGGAGACGAAGCCAGGAAAGGGTTTGGCACGCCCCGTTCCAGAGCCGCTGGCGGGCCTGCCCTCCCAGAACAGGGACAAGCCAGGGAAGGATGCCCCCTGGTGGCCACAACCCACCTAGATCAAATCCTGCAGGGTTGAAACTCCAGGCCCCCTGGGGGACCCTGGGAAATATAACTGTGCCTTCCAGCTTTGCCAACACCTGGATGATAGAGCTGGGACACATGTGTTTCAACTTGAAAGAAGACACAGAATATACTTACTACACGTTTGCTGTTCCTGCATGCGACAGGTATGGAACTGCCTACAGTAAGGACAAGGATGGATGGGATGTGGGGACCCCATGGAGCCTGAATGCTATAGACGGAATCGGGTCCCCCCAAATCCATCTGTTGAAGTGACATGATTGTTATTTCAGAATAATTGAGATTAAAGGAGTTCGTGAAAGTGGCCCCCGAAGATCGGTGGCCTTATAAGAAAAGAAACAGAAAGCAATTTCCTCTTCCTCTTCCATGTGCAAAATAAAAAGATCATGTGAGGATGGGGAGAAGTCAGCCACCAGCAAGCCAGGAATTGGGTTCATACCTGGAACCAAATCTGCTGACTCACAAACTTGGGCTTCCCAGCCTTGAATACGTTTCTGTTGTGTGAAATGCCCAGTTCTTGGTACGTGGTTACGAAATGCTGAGCTGACACAGTTCCCAGTCAGCCTGCAGAGTCATGCAGGCAAGTCCGTCCAATCCCCCCACGGGAGCCGGGAGACCCCTCACTGCAGACCCTCCACCTGTGTCAGGTACTTGTTCACACAGCTGCTGAGGGCAGCCGTCGGGGGCCTGTGTGGTGTGAGGTCCTCCTCTCCAAGAGTGACTCTATGGGACTCACACACTGCTGTCAATCTAATTGGCTCAATATTAACTGTCCCGATCTCAGCCCTCACTGTGGTCCCCTGGTGGGAATCCTCCCTCCCTGAGGGCATGGTGCTGCCCTGGGAAGGGGCTGCAGACAGAGGGGAGCTCACCTTCTGAGTGCGGCACCTCCTGGTGCCCAAGTACCCCTGTGTCTGGGTGCCAAGTGAGCATAGGCAGCTGGTGTGTGGGCTGACCCTGCTCGGGAGATGTGAGAGAGGATGGGGAAGGGGTAGGAGCTAGTCCAGGCTAGCGATGACCTCAGCTCAGCTGGGACCAGGCCCAGCAGCTGTACCCAGCAGCAGCTTGAGTTCAGCCTCAGGATGTCAGGAAGCCAGATGATCTTGGCCCTGCTATTGCCAGGACAGGGGAGTGTGGGGGTCCTTCCTGGGGACCCCAGGCCTCGAGGGCCTTGATGTAGGGCCTGGGGCCTGGTCTGCATGTGCCTGGGGCCCAGGGGTTCTGGGGATGAGAGACTCCGGGAAGGGGGATGTGGGCAAGCCCAGGGCTGGGACAAGAGCAGCTGAAGTCCCCTCCTTGTGTGGCCACTGCTGACCCCTGCACGGGGAGTGTTTGAGAGCTCCCTGAGCTGCACCCCACCATGGCCCCACCAGCAGCCAGTGTCTGCCTGTCCACCCCCAGCCCCCAGTCCCAGCACAGTGAATGCTTGGGGAACAGACAGGCCAGTCTCCCTACATGGCAGTCAGAGAGTTGAGGCAAGGGGGGCAGGCAGGTGTCCACACTGCCAGAAGCAGCTGCCCTGGGTGGGGCAGGGTGGCCTCCAGCAGGGGTGATGGGGCAGGGGACAGGAAAGTGAGACCTGGAGGCCCTGGAGGGCATCAGGTGTGGCCAAGCGACCCTGAGCAGGGAGAGAGCAGAGAGCTCTTCCCCTCTGGCCTGAAACTCTGTGCTGTTCTGGGCCCACAGCTGGAATCCCTTTCTTGTCCCCTGAGAGTCCAGGCCACGTCCAATCTGCTGTCTGTGCCCAAGAGCCACCAGCCCATGGAGCCTCCACTAACTGCCCAGCCATGTTTTACCATCACAATGTTCACCAGGCAGGTTCTGTAGGTCATCTGTTTCTCCCACAGGTGGGGAGCACTTCAGGGCATGGATGGGGTCCGCTGGGTCCCCTCTGCCTCCAGCCCCCACACAAGGCACAGGCTCACTCTGTGGTTGTTGAATGAATGAATGAATGCATGAGTAAATGGGTAAATGAATGAATGGATAAATGAATGAACAAAAGGGTGAGTGAGTGAGTGAAGGAGAGAAGGGTCGAGTGAATGAATGAGTGAAGGAATGAATGAGCAAGGGAATGAACAAATGAGCAAGGGAATGAATGAATGAGCAAGGAAATGAATGAAAGGCAGAATGAATGAATGAATTAGTGAAGGAGAGAAGAATGAGTGAGTGAGTGAATGAGTGAATGAATGGCGGAATGAATGGCTGTCTCCTACACTTTACTAAGACTGTTTTGTTTTATATGCTACATAACCACAGCCTGTGCCTGCCTGCCTCTGGGGACTAGATCAGGGTTTCTTGACCTTGGCACTGCTGAAATTTGGCCTTGTTGTCAGAAGCTGTCCTGTTCAGGATGTGTAGAAATGTCTCTGGACCCTACCCAGTAACTTCCAGTTATGCCCTCCTCTCTAGCTGTGACAGTCAAATGTGGCCAGACATTGCTAAACATCCCCTGAGTGGGCAGGCAGATGTCCCTGGTGCGGAACTATGTGTGTAGATGACACTGGCTCACAGGCTAGAAAGCTATCACTTCCCAGTGCAGACTGAGGCACCAGCAGCACCTCAGCCTGGGCGGGAGGACTCAGACCCCCACCCATCCACTGTCAAGCCTCAGATCTGCAGAGGATCTGCAGAGGCCTCTGTTGTCACCCTCCTAGGTCAGCATGGGCTTCACCCATCCGGAAGCTGGAGGCCAGGACCCATGTCCCTGGGGTCTCTGGGCTATTGGGGCGGGGGCTCCGCCCACTCTGTGCAGAGAGGGGATGAGCTCCAGCTCAGAGCTTCCTCTTCTGCGGAGGGGCAGTTGCTGTGTTCCTTCTGAACTTCTGAGAGACTTGCTCCCCACAGCCTCCTCCAGCTCACTGCCTTTCTTCTCCTTTCACCCACAGGAGCCCCGAAGCCCCCAGAGATGCTGCCACTGCTGCTGCCCCTGCTGTGGGCCAGTGAGTGTCCCAGGGGAGGGGTGACAGTTAGGGTGGAGGTTGTGGCTGAACCTTGTTTTCCTGCAGGGTCCTTGGTTCACAGTAGAATATATATGCCGGTGAGAATGCAGGAGTCGCTGACGGTGCAGGAGGGCCTGTGTGCCTTTGTGCCTTGCTCCTTTGTCAACTATCCCTGGCCCTACTGGCCTGACTCTGGTCATGGCTACTGGTACCGGAGAGGGGCCACTTCAGACCAGGATGCTCCAGTGGCCACAAACAACCGAGATCGAGAAGTGCAGGAGGAGACCAGGGGTAGATTCCTCCTCCTTGGGGATCCCAGGATGGGGAACTGCTCCCTGGACATCAGAGATGCCAGGAGGACCGATGAGGGACTGTACCATTTCCAGGGGGAGAGAGAACATGGTGTATTCTATCCTCACCAACGGAACATGCTCTTCATAAGTGTCACGGGTAAGGAACAGGCTCCCAGAGAGGCCACAGAGAAGTTCACGATGGCCCCTGGGCAGGGCTGGGATGGCCTCATCCTGTTAGGGGGATGGAGGAACAGCATGGTGGGGCTCAGAGGGAGGAGCTGGACCAAAGCCTGAGGCTTCTCTCAGGGATGCACATGGGACCCCTGCTCCTGATCTCCTGTCCCCCCATCTTCTCACTAGCCCTCAAGCACACACCTGACATCCTCATCCCGGGGACCCTGGAGTGCAACCGCCCCATGAACCTGACCTGCTCTGTGCCTTGGGCTTGTGAGCGGGGCACACCCCCCCTCTTCTCCTGGATGTCAGCTGCTCACCCCTTCATGGGCCCCTGGACTCATAATCTGTCCTCTGTGCTCACCCTCACCCCATGGCCCCAGGACCACGGCACCAACCTCACCTGCCAGGTGCAGCTCCCTGCAGTGGGTGTGACTGTGGAGAGAACCATCCAGCTCAACGTCACCTGTGAGTGCTGGGCCCCATGCCCAGGGCTGTGAGAGGCAGGAGACTCAGGATCCAAGCTGGGGACCCTGGCTGCTTTTGTCCTGGAGGCTTGGCTGAGGAGGGTACCCAGAGGACACAGCCTTGTTTGTCCTGCATTGCTGTTGCCTCTGGGGGTGGGGGGATGCCTACAAGTGCTTCACTCCATTGACCCTCTCTTCCTGTCCCAGGTGCCTCCCAGAGCCCAGCAATCAGCGTCAGCCCAGGAGACAGCCCAGGTAGGAAAGAGCCCGTTGTGGGTTGTAGGGAGCTTGGCCTCTCTCAAATCAGGGCAGGGCCAGTAGCTGCATCACCCTGGACTCCCCCCGATGGACAGGCTCCCCCTTGTGGGTGAACCCAGTGTCCCTCTATTCCTCCTCCCTCATGGCTGCCATGAGTAGCTATCACATTGGGCCCCCTGTTCTGAGGACTCTCCCAGCCCCTGTCAGCTACACCAGGAGAACAAGGCACCACCCAGCTGCAGAGCAGCCCCTCAGGGCCCCTGATCCTCCTTCTCCTGATGAGTCAGTCAGGCTCATGTTTTAATTCCCCTCCAATAGTTTAATGTATGTATTTTAAATTTTTATTTTTATTTTTATTGAATTTGTTGGAGTCACATTAGTTAATAATATCATATAGGCTCAGGTGGACAATTCCATAACACATCTGTACACAGTATTTACTAACACCCATTGTATGGTTGTATCACATTCAGCTCGTGCATTCATCAGTAGGCAGACTTTTGGGTGTTTCCACTTTTTGATGGTGAGAACACTACTATGAATACTGGTTATGCTTTTTTTGTTGGAACATATGTTTTTTAGAGCATATGCCTGGGAGTGGAATTGCTGGGTCACAGGGTAGTGTCTGTGTGTCACTGTTAGAAGAAACTGCAGACTGATCTCCACAGTGGCAGCACCATTTGAGGTTCCCAAAAGCAAAGTGTAAGCCTTCTAATTTCTCCTCACAATGACCTGCATTGTTATTCTCCTTGAAAAATATTATAGGCACGAGTGGGGATGAAGGGCTCTTTCACCATGACTTTGATTTGCATTTGTGTGTAATAATAATGAAGTCATTTATTGTCTTGTGGAGTTACTGTCCATTTGTATTCACCTTTGAAGAAATTTTAAAAATATCTTTTGCCCATATTTTATAAGATTTCATTTATTTATTTTTAGAGAGAGGGCAAGAGAGGGAGAAAGAGAGAGAGAGAAACATCAATGTGTGGTTGCCTCTCTCACACACCCGCTACTGGGGACCTGGCTCACAACCCAGGCATGTGCCCTGACTGGGAATTGAAATGGTGACCCTTTGGTCTACAGCCTGCAATAAATCCACTGAGCTACACCAGCCAGGGCATTTTTGCCCATTTTTTAACTGGGTTGTTTGACTTTTTGGGTTGTTGAGTTGTAAGAATGTTTTTTGACAATAGAGACATGGGTTTATTTCTGGGCTCTCTATTCTGTCCCATTGATCTGTGTATCTGTTCTTATGCCAGTACCAGACTGTTTTGATTACTGTGATGTTGCCGTATAATTTGATGTCAGGTATTGTGACCCCTCCTACTTATTCTTCTTTCACAAAATTTCTGCAGCTATTTGGCGTCATTTATGGTTCCATATAAATTTTGAAATGTTTCTTCTATATTGTGAAATATGTCATAGGTATTTTAACAGGGATTGCATTGAATCTATAAATTGCTTTGGGTGGTATGGACACTGTGGTGATGTTAATTCACCCAATCCATGAACTCTGTATATGCTTCCATTTATCCGTGTCTCCCTTAATTTCTTTCTTCAGTGTTGTATAGTTTTCTGAGTGGATCAAACAAACAAACACACCCATGGTACACTTACACAATGGAATACTACACAGCAGAAAGAAACAAGGAAGTACTACCCTTTGCAACAGTATGGATGGATCTGCAGAGCATTATGCTAAGTGAAATAAGCCAGGTAGTGAAAGACAAATGCCATATGATCTCACCTATCAGTGGAACCTAATCAACAAAACAAATAAGGCCAGGATGGTGGGATTGAGGGTGGGAGGTGGGGGTGGTGGCAGGAAAATGGAGACAACTGTACTTGAACAACAATAATAAAAAAGAATAATTTTTTTGTTAAAGGTTTCTCTTCTTTTTTAAATTGTTGTTCAATTAGAGATCTCCCCATTTCCCCCTATCACTATCCCCTGCCCTACCCCCCCCCACAACCCTGCCTCTGTTCTCCTTGTCCATGTGTCCTTTATACATGTTCCTTGACTTGACCCTTTCCCTTCTTTCCCCCATTATCCCCTTCCTCCCTCCCTCACCTCTGGTCACTGTCAGATTGTTTTTTATTTCCATGTCTCTGGTTCTATTTTGCTTGCTTGTTTTGCTGATTAGGTTCCACTTATAGGTTAGATTGTATGGTATTTGACTTTCACTGCCTGGCTTATTTCACTGAGCACAGTGCTCTCCAGTTCCATCCATGCTGTCCCAAAGGGTAGGATTTCCTTCTTTCTTTCTGCTGTGTATCCCATTGTGTAAATGTACTACAGTTTTTTGATCCACTCATTTACTGATGGGCATTTAGGCTGTTTCCACCACTTGACTATTGTAAATAATAAAACATTGCTATGAACATTGGGGTGCATAGTTTCTTTTGAATTGGTGTTTCAGGATTCCTGGGGTATAATCCCAGCAGTGGAATTACTGGGTCAAAAGGCAGCTCCATTTTTAGTTTTTTGAGGAAGTTCCATACTGTTTTCCACAGTGGCTGCAGCAGTCTCCATTCCCACCAACAGTGCACAAGGGTTCCCTTTTCTTCACATCCTTGTCATCACTGTTGTTTTTTGATTTGTTTATGATGGCCAGTCTGACCAGTGTGAAGTGGTATAGGATTTATTTTCTACATTGATTTTACAGAAAGAGGATGGGAGAAAGAGAGAGAGAGGGACACTGGTTTATTGTTTTACTTATGGCTTCATTGGTTGCTTCTTGCATGTGCCCTGACCAGGGATCAAATGCACAACTTTGACACATCTGGATGATGCTTTAACCCACTGAGCTGCTAGCCAGGACTGTAAGAGTTCTCTATATGTGCTGAATAAACAAGCCTTATTGGATCTAAAAATAGCAAATATTTCTCCCATTAAATAGATTGGCTTTTCATTTTCTCCATGCTGTTAATTTGTTAACAGAATGTATCATTTTGATAAATTCCAGATTAGGCCTTTTACTTTCAATCCAACTGCAGGGGCTCAGTGCAGATTCAAGGGCAAAGGCACAGGCAGACCTGAGTATATTGATGTAGGAAGGCCTGGAGGACGACCTCCAGATTCCCAGTGGAGCCGAAGTACACAGGATTGCCATTGAGCAGGTGACTCCCTCCTTGTCCCTTTTTCCTGCAGAAAAATCAAGGTCTGGGCCAGGGGTGGTGCTGGTGGCCATTGTGGTAGCAGCTGCCAAGACCCTGTTTCTCTTCCTCTGCCTTGTCATCCTCAAGTGAGCTCTGCCCCAGGGGAAGGGAGGGAAAGGGAGGGGAGAGGTGGGGCGGGGTGGGGAGGAGTCATGTGGCTGCCTCTAGAACCAGGGCTGGGGATCCCAACAAATCAGGTGAAGTGCTGGCAGGAGGTGAAGGGGTGGTGGGTGAGGACCCCACATGAACAGCCTTCATGAGTGTCCAGGATGGGAGGAAACTTCAATGCTCAAGATAATCTGTGGGACCAGATCTGCCATCCTAGAATTTACTCTCCCTTCTGTCCTTTGAGAAAGAAACAGGGGGTTGGGTCTGCTGCCCACTGCACCCTGATCCAACCAGACTGGAAAACCCTGATCCCTTCTCTCAGAGTCAGGTACCACAGGAGGAAGGTGACGAGGCCCACAAGAGGCATGAGAGATGCCAAGACAGAATCCAGTTAATGCCTCAGGTGAGTGACCCAGGAATCTCACTACCAAATATTCCACTGACATTGCCTCCAGGATGGCCCTAGGATTGCTCTGCTGAGCATGGTTACAGCTGAGCTGCCATCTTCCTTCCCAAACTCATTACTTTACAGGGTCTTAGTCTCAGAGATGACACAGTGCCCTCCCTCCCTTGTTCATGATTCAATACGCCACTAAGTGTGTCCACCCTTTCTCCTTATTACAGCTCAGCTCAATGCCCATCTCCTCCCCATCCTGACCCTGGTTGTTCCTGGGGCCTCATCTCTTCCTGGGTCTCTGAACCCATCAATGTCCTGCTTCCACCTCGGTCCCAGCCCAGGCCTCCTGACTGTGTTTGCAGACACCTAAAGTCCAGGTTCTGCATGGTTTGTTCAGAGATGTTTCCTCTCTGTGACTGGGGACAAGAGACAAACTCTACAGGCTGGATTTAGGGCTGGCATGGCCTGTGCCCTGCTGGACTCTCCACTGGATTCCACCCTGTTCCAGAATCTCACACAATCTCCGCTCCCAGCTGGGCCAGGGTCTTTGTGACTCTGAGACTTTGCATGTGCTGCTCCTCCTGCTGCAATGCCCTTCCCTTCAGATTCTTATATATTCACATGTGTGTGTAATTCTTTTGTGGTTTTGAACAAAATAATAGTTATTTGTTTATTTATGGTCTCTGTAGTAGTAGGACTGAACCCCTACTGTGTGCACTCTTGGAGACACTGGGGATGCAACCACGAACCCAGCACCAAAATCCATGTCATCCAGAATCTGTTATTCTGGAGACAGGAGGATAGAATTTAATTCACTGAAGATACTACAGCACTGAGCCACAGAAGGGAGGGCATGTGTTTCGAGGACCAGAGAGGGGTTTTGAGGGGGATGTTCATTCTGAGAAGCCACCTCATGACCACCAGGGGACATCAGTGAGAGTGTTGATGTGAACAATGGAGATGAGGAAGTGGTCAGGACTGGAGATGGGGGCACATGTGTCAGTGTGAGAGGGTGACAGTGGTGAGGGAGGACAGGCTCTGGTATTCCACAGAGAAGAGAAGACACAAGAAAACACGTTGTCACTGGGTGTCAGTGGTTGGTGGGAAAGGTGTGAATATGTGATTGGAGCAGGATCAGCAGAGAACTGGAGGAGGGGATATGGGATCCCAGGGTCCAGAAAACCCCTGAGAAGTTTGTCTGCAAAGAGGAACAGAGGAGTGGATGTGGTGAAGGAGGTTCTTTTTTGGTTTCTTCTCTGCTTTTTTCCAGAGGGTCCCCGTAAATTCCCACCTGTGTTGCTTTCCTGAGGTCATCGAAACAAGTTACCACACACTCAGTGCCTTTTTCTGACAAGTTTTATTCTCTTGTTCCTTGGGGCCAGAAGTTGATGCAGGAAGTAAAGTACCTTCTCATTCTGCCCTTCTAAGGTCTGGACTGAGACTCCTGGAACAGAGAAAGACTAGGTGCCACATTTTGAGGTCCCATGTCTTGAACCCTGTGATGAGAAATGAGTTCTGATGTGTGGAAATCCGGTGGTTGGTGAGACTTACACTCTCAGAGACTCGAGGGGAGTGTCCAACGTTGTAATTCCCAGGGACTGGGGCTCTTGGCCGTCCTTGGTTGGTGTCTTGGTCACTGCAGCCTGTCCCCTGGCCACACTGCCTCATCCTGCCCTGTGTGCAGAAAGTCACCTGCTGTGTCTCTCTCAGAAGACATGTGTGACTATATTCAGGGACCAACCCTGACAAGGGAGTATCCTCTCCAGGTCAATATCCTCACCTCCATCCCATCTGCAAAGACCCTTTTCCTCATCAGGTAACATTCCCAGGTACCAGGCTCTCTTTGGGTGGTCAATATTCACCCTCTGCACTGCCCATGTGATCTGCTGCCCCCATGAATGTCCCCATCCTGCCTCTAGACCTAGTTTGCTCTGCTCTTCCATGTCCCGATACATTTCAGGGTCACCTCATGAGGGGCAGAGGCTTTTGGGAACAGGAGGTTGGTGTTCTATAAAGGACACCATTAAGAGAGTTAAAGGAAAAGTTACAGACTTAGAGAAGTATATCTGCCAATATAGACTTGATGAATGTCTTGTATCCAGAACATACCCAAAATTCTCAAACAAACCAATGAACAAAAAATCAGCCCAGTTGTAGAAAAAAAAAAGTCACTAAACAACAACAAGGAAACAACCACACTTAAAATTTGGTCAATTATTTCAATAGACATTTCTATAAAAAGACACAATTGGTGAATAAATACATGAAACTATCCTTGACATTATTAACATTAGATAACTTAATTTAAACCACACACGGGGGTTCCACCATGATTCTTAAGTTTGCTATTGTCAACAAACTGAAAAACAAAAGATACCAACTGTCAGAGCAGATATTAAAATTCTATGCAGCAGAAAGAAAGAAGGAGCTCCTACCCTTTGCGACAGCATGGATGCAACTGGAAAGCATTATGCTAAGCGAAATAAGCCAGGCGGTGAAAGATAAATACCATATGATCTCATCTTTAACAAGAACCTAAACAACAAAACAAAGAAACAAGCAAAATATAACCAAAGACACTGAAATAGAGAACAGGCTGACAGTGTTCAGAGTGGGAGGGGAGGGAATTTCAGGGGAATTTCAGAGGAAAGGGGGAAGCGTTTACAGGAACAAGTATAAAGGATACATGGATAAAAAACTAGGGGCGGGTAGAAATGGGAAGGAGGAGGGGAGGGCTGGGTGGGAGGGCTGGGATGGGAGTAAAAGATAGAAAATTGTACCTCAACAACAATTAAAATAAAATTAAAAAAAAATGGAACTCTTTTGCTTTGCTCTATGTTATAGAACTGTGCATCTGCTTTGGAAAACAGTATTGCAGTTCCTCAGCACATTAGATTTTAAAAAATCTTGCACTTATATTATTAGAAAATACACAGCATGTGAACAGGAAACGTGGTAAACTGACCAGTAACAACAGCTCTAAAGCCGCCTTCCTGTGTTGGGAGGAAGGGATGTCTCTGGTGGGCACTTTCTCAGGAACACAGAGCAGGTCCACAGGTCCCCTCTTGTCTTCTCTTCAGCCAACCCGCACTTAGATGCTCACCAAGTGCTTGTGAATGAATGAGTGATAGAATGAATGAGTGAGTGAGTGAATGAATGAGTGAGTGAATTAGTGAGTGAGTGAATGAGTGAATGAGAATGAATGAGTGAGTGAGTGAGTGAGTGAGTGAGTGAGTGAGTGCTGCCTTCTCCTCACAGGGACTCCCACTTCACTTCTTCCCGACTTTCACAGGAATATCATGAGTCCTACACCCTGTGGGACCCAGCATGGCTCCCAGACGAGGCTCTGACTCCTGCTCATGCAGATGGCCAGCCCATTTCATCGGGGACCCTGTGCCCTCTGTTTTAAAGAGTTTAATGGCAGCAGATACAGGGTGTGACTGGGATACCAGTGTCTGTCTTTCTGTGACTGGCTTTTTTTTCACTCAGTACAGCATTCTCAACACCTGGTATTTTTTATACTCTTTTTATTATTTTCACCCATGTGGTGGCTGTGGGGTGGTAGAAAACCGCAGTTTCTATTTGCAGTTCCCTGATCGCTGCTGAAGCCTGCCACCTTCCCCTGTGCTTGTTGGCCCCTGGAACACCCCGTTTTTTCTCTCGGGTTGTCTGCCTTTCCCTCACTGATTATTGGAAGACCTCTACACAGTATTGACTCTGGATGAACCCTTTGTTACATGCATGTATTGGGAAATATCTTCTCCTGCCAAGGGGTTACATTTAGAAATAGAAATATTTTAAAATAATACAAGTTCCCCTCCTCCCAATGGTGATAACACATGTTCTTAAAAATCATCGACTGAACAGAAGATGGAGGTAGAGACAAAACTGACATCTCCCTCTGATCTGAGGCAAACTTAGTACACAACAATGTCCTTAACACCAATGGTGCATGTTTTCTCACTTAATAATGTAGGTCATCAAATTATCCCCCATGTTACAGAGCAGGAAACTGAGGCACACAGAGGTAAAGTGACTTTCCTGCTGGAACACCCTCAGTAAGTAGCTGAGGCTGGATTCGAACCCAGGAATCTCTGCCACTTCAGCCACTCCCAGGAACTTCATGTTTCCATTCATGACCTTTGGCTCAGAGGGCTGTTACCTGTTTAAGAATCAGACCCTGACACACCTTTCTTTCTAGAGATGATTTTTCTGGGTTCCAGCCAGCTCCTGCAGGTGGGGGAGCATCATCATTTCCAGATCTTGACCTCAGAGTACAGGGTCTCCTGGGCCTGAGGGTTGTGTGGTTTCATGTTGTGGAAACTGAGAGCAGTGTAGTGGAGCTCATGCTCTGAGGGGGAGGCGGCCGGTGCTGGGGGCAGGTGGTGGGAGGAGGGTGCCTTCAGGTGACCCTGAGTGGGAGGAGAGAGGGGCGTCTGAGCTGGCCTTTGGGGTCTGAAGATGGGCACTTGGGCCTTGGGGAGTCTTACTCATTTGTCCATTTCACACCCATTTCCTGAGGATTCACTCACTCACTCACTCATTCATTCACTCACTCATTCACTCATTTGTACCATTGACAAAGTTTAATTATAAAAGCTTGTTTGTATTACTAATCGCACATGTAATCCTTATGACCTGTCTCCATGGATATGACTGTTATCCCATTTTATAGATAGGAAAGCTGATTTCAGGTTCCTTCCTACTTTTCGGATGTTAATGGTGGGAGCAGCACAGCTGTGTAGGGAATGTTCAGGGAGGAGAGGTGGAGTCAGGGACCCCAGGAAGTGGTTGGGGGCCTGGCAGGACAGGAAGCAAAGGAGACGGGAGTTGCTACAAGGGAAATGAGACAGGACTTGGCCAATGACCGGCTCTGGGGGAGGCAGGAGAGGACAGTTCTCAGATCTGAGGGGCTGTGCCAGGAAACCTGGGGGAGGGCCAAGTTTAGGGGCAGAGGAGGAACGCCTGTGTTCACCACAGGGACAGTGGGTGTAACGTGGCCCCCAGCACTCACCTGGGAGAGGCCTTCCTGGCTCTCTGCCTTCTCTGCCTGTTTCTTCCTGCAGATCCTCAGTTTGAGGAGAGAGACAGGGCCTTTCAGCCGACCTTACTCACACCTGGGGGCCTGGCAGGGCTTCCTGAGGCAGGTGTGGAGGCTGCTGCCTGGCTGCAGGGACCAGGACAGGAATACCTGTCCCTCCTCCCAGATAGCTGCAGCCAGGTGTTGGGCACATAGTGCACCTGGCCAAGGTGCCAGAAGGCTGACTTCCAGACTCTGCCTCTCCTGTGGCACCTCTTCACCGATTTATGACCTTGTCACAACTCTGGGCTTTCAGGTTTGGAGAGTGTTTGCGCCCCCACCCCCACACACCACCACCTCTACCTCCTGAGGCCTTTGCCCAGCCTGGGACCCCCACCCACTCACGAGATGAGGCCGAGACAGATAGCCAGCAGGGCTGTGGCACCAGCTCCCCCAACAACCACCTGAATCACTCCTGTCCTGTGTCCTGGTTCCCCTGCAGAGACGAGACACCTGGGGTGAGCTCCTCTTTCCCTAGGCAGGTGTCTGAGCACCCCACCCTCTCGAATCCACGCTGACCAGTGTGCCCACTCCCATCCAGGATTCCTTTGTCCCCCACCCTTCATGTGACTGCAACCTCCAGGTCCCCCAACCCCTCCCCAGACAATGTCTCAGGGGCCTGGACTGCAGTGCCCCTTTGCCCAGAGTCAGGCCACTACCCCTCCCACTCAGTGTCTTCTAGGGTCCACGCCTGAGTGCCCCCTCCCTGGGCTTTCCCCCTCACACCTGACCTGGCAGCAGCAGAAAAGTCACTGTCTCTCTCCCGTGGGTGTTCTGGGCCTCACATCCCAGCCTGAGATTGGACATAAGCTCCCCGTGGATGCTCACGGAGCTGTTCGCCCAGGGCTCCGCTCCGTGAGAGGTGACTATGTAGGAGGCATTGTTGTGGTTCCCCTCCAGCAGCCCCTCTCCCAGTCATCAGCGCAGGGAAGGGGTTGGCTTGGCTGTGGAGGAGCAGCTGCAGTGGAAACCCTCATCCTCTCAGGAGCAGGAGGGTCCCTGCAGCTGTGGGGGGTCTGTGGGGAGAAATGGGAGGGATCAGAGGAGCCTCTCTCCTCCCCAAGACCCCAGGGCCCTGCCCCAGGTGTGTTCCTACTCATTCTTCACACTGAGAGTTACCAGAGAGGCTGAGTCGTGATGCTGAGCTTGGAAGATGTATTTCCCATGGTCCTCCAGTTCCACCTGGGGCAGCTTCAGGACCCCTGGGTGCATGAACTCCAGGGTCAGGCTGCCCCGTGTCCACATTGTAGTGATGGGTGGGTTGCTGTCGGCTTTACACATCAGGTGCAGGGACTTGCCCTTCTGGACTTGGAGAGATGAGCCATTGGACAGAACTTTATATACTGGCAAGACAGAGAGAATCAAACCTCAGCTGTGGTTAGGTCTCCCTCTGTCTCCCTCTCTCCCTGTCTGTATGTCCCTGCCTCTCTGTGGCTCTGCCTTTCTCTTCGCCTCCCTGGCTATCCCCCTCAATCTCCATCTTCATCTATATGCCTCTCTCTCTTCTCATTTCTATATTTCCCTCTGTCTCTGTCTCTCATCATCTGTGTGCACATGCTCTCTCCCCACTGCATACATTATGTACATCAGATTCTTCTCTTCCATAATCCCATGGGTTCTACCAACTGGGCTTAGCCCCAAAGGGACAGGGCTAGGGGCAGCTGCAAGAGGCTGCTGGGTGTTTCACTGGACTATGCTGGTCCCCACGTTTCCTGCCTTGGCTGACAGTGCCAACGTAGACCCCAGATTTATCTTGAGGAACCTTGTCATTTACATCTGTCAACAGTGCTACACTATGACCTGCCCAGTTCAGTTGTGTCTCACAGCTCAGAGTCTCATGGTCGAGACACCCCAAAAGCAGGTTCTCACAGAGCAGTAAGATGTACTTTATGATGGGGGGTTAACTGCATTGAGGGAGCCCTGAGGATGTGATTTGAATGAATGAGACTGGCAGGTCAGGGAGGGCTTCTGGAGGAGGAGAGGCTTAAGCAGAGCACGAGAAGGTGTGGGAGCTGGCCAGGTGATGGTGCCGGCATGGAGGGCATTGTGGGAGGATGACACAGAGCACAACTACCACCAGGGTGTGGCATGTCCCCACCTGCTCCCAGAGAAGCAAGAAGTCCTGTGAGGCCGGACTGAGTGGCCATGCTGGTGGTGTTCACATGAGGCTACTAGAAGAAATTAGGGAGATTTGAAACACAGTATTACAAATTGCCCATTATAAAAATAGTCACAGGATGTAAAGTACAGCAGGGAGAATATAGTGAATAATATTGTAATAACTATGGATGGTGCGAGGGGGGAACTAAACTTATCCCTTTGTAAGTTCTATGAACATCTGACCACAGTGCTGTACATCTGAGAACCTCATGCAGTGTCCTGTGAGGGGGTTGGGGTCGGAAGGCCAGTTTGTAAGCCAAGGAGGAGTGAGTGGGGGCCTCTCACATCTGCTGTCCCCTCACCTGGCCTGAGTCTGTCTCCAATCTGAGTTCTGAAATCCCAGATCTGCTCTGAAGGACTCAGGGAGACCCACTTCCACTACCCCCAGACAGGAGAAGATGCACCTTACCTGTGCCTTCTTTCCAGGACATGATGGTTAGGTTCTGGAGCCCATCTGCACAGACAGACATACTTGTTTCCTGCTCAGTGGCAGAAAGGTGGGCAAAGTTTATGACAAATTTTAAACACAAGGAAAGAGGTGAAACTGGGTGTCCTCCTTCCTTCCTCTGCATCCTGGGTTTTCAGGGCCCAGCTCCCAACCCCCAACTCCCTCTATCCCCAGTGACCGGTGTCCTGACTGGGTACTCACAGGTCACATTGAGCTGGATGGTCTTCTGCCCTTCAGGACACCCTCCAAGGCCACCTGACAGATGAGGTTGGTGCCGTGGTGCTGGGGCCCTGGTGTGAGGGTGAGCACTGAGGAGTTGGGAGTCCCAGGACCCAGGGCTGTGAGGTCGTCCCCCATCCAGGAGAAGATGGGTGATATCTCTCTGTCACAGGCCCATGACACTGTACAGGTAATGATGTTGGGGTGGCCAGACTCCAGGGTCCCCTGGATGTGGATGTCAGGCACCAGATCTGGAGAAGAGAGAGGCAGAGACTGAGACCCTGGAGGTGGGATCCCTGAGTGTGCTCCTAACTGCAGCCTCTGTGCCAGGTCAACCTCAGGTTCCAGTCCACATTGGTCCCCCTGAGTCCATCCCAGGATGAGGAGAATCAGGTTCCTTCCCAGCCCAGGAGCCCTCAGGACCCAGCCATGTGTTCTCACCTTGACTCCATTTCTTACCTATCACATGTACAGAGACCATGTTGTTTTTGTAATTCTCTTTCACATAGGGACCCTCTCTCCACCCTAAAGAAGTATCTCCCTGTGTCCTTTCTCTGTGTGTCTCTGATGTGCAGGGAGCAGTTGGAGGTCCGGGGGTCCCCGACGAGGTGGAATTGGCCACTGGTCTCCAACATGACATTACGATTGTGGTTGTTTGTGGCCATAGGAGCATCCTCACCTGTTTTGGCCCCTTTCCAGAACCAGTAGCCATGAGCTGGGTCAGACTCAGTGCAGCCTATCTGGGGGTAGAACACAGTGCAGGGCACAAAGATGCACTGGCCCTCCTGCACTGTCACGGACCCCTGCACATACAGCTGAAATCCTGGATCCTGAGCCAGGGACCCTGCAGGAAAAGAAGAGTCAGCCACAGCCTCCACGCCAACCCACACACTCCCCTGGGGCACTCACCTGCCCACAGCAGGGCCAGCAGCAGCATCTCTGGGGTAAGTATCAGGGTCTTGGTGTCACAGGACTGAGAGGAAGCCCCAACAGGAAGCCAGGGGGAAGGGAGAAAGGCGATGATCAGGGAGGAGGAAGTGGGCAGCCTGTGTGGTGGAGCTGGCCCGGCCCTTGGAGAACAAGTTCTTCCACTTTTTACATAGGATCTCCTTGAAGGCCCCATATGCTGAGGAGGACCTGGCCCAACAATCCCAGCTCCCTATCTCTGCCTGTCCCTCTGGCACTACTGTCCACACAGGAGAGCAGGCAGAGCTTCTGTACAATATACAGGATCAGTCCCCTGGGAGCAGGACTCAGGAGGGGCTGACAGGGGAAGGGGAAAGCATGAAATGTGACATAGTCCTCCTGGTGAGACAGGTGGTGACGGATGAATGAATGAACACACAGCCCAACAGAGCATCTGCTCTCTCAAGGGCCTGGAGTCAAAGCAGAGACCGTGGAAGCCTTTGCCCCTTTCCCTGAGAGTGACCATCACACCTGAGGAGGCAGAGGGGCCCCAGGCCATGCCAGCTCCCGATGGTGCAGGGCATGTTGGTGGGAGCACATACCAGGTCACGTAGGAAACCCGGTTGTTCTGGGCAGTTGACAGTCATCTCCCAGGTGAGAATGGCCAGCATGTATGGGACCAGGCCATTAAGGCTATCAGCAGCCTGTGACCCCACAGGTGGTCCTCAGCTTGCTGGCCTGCTTGGAACCCCCCTGCCCAGGGATTTGTGGTGTTGATTCAGAGCAAGATGCCAGCACAGTGTGCCTTTGGAGTCAGGTGGGCCTGGCTCTTCTGCCCTCCTAGCCTCAGTTTCCTCATTTGTCATAGGGAGGCATCACAGTCCTCAATCCTCATTGTCTGTGGGAGAACCCTGGGTAAGGTCAGGTGCCGGACCTGCCTGATCCTCATTGGTCACTCTGAGTTTGGCTCTCCATGGACATCCCCTGACGGCTAGCTCGGCCCTGGGTTTCCTCAGTGGAGACCTCCAGGGTGGGGTCAAAGGTGTGGGTTCTGCAGGCAGATGGCCCCAGGCTCCAGCCTGGCTCCTCCATGCTCACTGTGCTGCCTCGGGAAAGGCCTCACTGCCCTGTGCAGAGTCAGATGCCCAGGCTCATGAGGTGCTGTGGGCTGAATTCTGTCACCCCTAGGATTCATCTGTTCATGTTGTGACCCCCACTACTGGTGAATGTGACTGGTTTTGGAGATGGGTCTTTTAGAAGGATTAAGGTAGAATGAGGTCACTAGGATAGACCCTCATCTAATAAAACTGGTGTCCTTATAAGGAGAGTTTAGGGCACAAACACGCTCAGAGGAGAGACCACAGAGGAAGAACTGTGTGCAAGCCCAGCAGAGAGGCCTCAGAGGGGACCAGTCCTACCAACACCTTGATGTTGAACTTCCTGTCTCCAGAACTGTGAGAATATGGATTTCTGTGGTTTCAGTCCCCCAGTGGCGACACTGTGTTATGACAGCCAGATCCAGGGAATACAGAGGGTTGCCAAGAAGATCCAGGTGAGGTGTTCCTACAAGTAAAGTGTGGTGAGCAGCCTGGCCTGGCCCACAGAGGACACTGTCCACACGGGATGGGTCTGTAAGATGGGGCTGCTCTGTGGGTGGGAGGAGCATAAAAAAGGGAAGGGCTTGGTAACAGGAGGAAACCCCACGAGGAAACCCCGCAAGGAAACCCCTCTGTTTCTCCTCCCCCTGCTCTGCACTCTGCAGGGCTGCAGCTTCAGCCCAGCCACCCTGCTCCTTCTTTCCCCGGGGCAGGACCAGCCCCATGGGCTTTGCTCAGGCTGCTCCCTCTGCTGGAGATGCCCATCACTGCGCCTGCACCCTGGGTACCTGCCTCCCATCTGTGGAGCCTGGTGTTCTTGAGGGGCTGGGCTGAGGTGAGGCAGACCATGCTGGACCTGGAGTGGGGAGCAGGGACAGAGTCACAGCCTGGGTGGGTCAGGGCTGACACGAGGGGAGGGTGGCCTGAGGGAACCGGAGGAGGGAGAGAGGGTGGGCATGGGGGATGGGACAGGTGTGGTGGGAGGTGGAAGGGGAGCAGGGTTGTATGGGAGGCAAGTCACCCCATTTGACAGAGCAGGACCAGAACCAGAGATGCTGGCGGGACAGAGAGGGGGTCCCGCTGTATCTCTCTTGCTTCAGTCAGTCCTTCAGCATCTCTGCTCCGGGGTCCAAGGGAATCCACCTCTTCTCCTCCCCTCCCCTCGCACACTGTCTCTCTGCCCCTCCCCCTCACCTCCACTTCCTTCTCCTCCACCTGCCCTTTTCCTGATTCCCCTTCCCACTTTCTCTCCTCCTCCTCCTTCTTCACCCCTCCACTCCTTTCAGATGAGTCCACTGCACTTCCCACCTGTTCTGGCTTCAGGTCTCAGTCTTTCCAAAGGTGGAGAGATGTTCCCACCTTCCCTGCCCATCTCCTAGTGCTTGGTCTCAGTGTGGATAAAACTGTAGTTCCCTCACAGGCCAGTGAGGGGGAGGGTGATGAGGCCACAGAGACTGGTGGGCCAAAGGCTCAGGGACTAGGGGTGTGGTGACATCAGATGGCAGGGGGTGGCTTCTGAGAATGACAAGGTGAGTGGAATGGCAAAGAGGATCCTGGGGTCATGAGCATCCCTGACCTTTCCTTCTACTAGGATGTTGGGTCAGGTTGGCTTGACCATCAGGCTTGAATCTTTCCAGGCAAAGCTGCCCATGTGAGGACCCAGTGGGTGAGACCTGTTGTGTGTCTCTATGTGTGTGTATTCTTTAGAAGTGTTGCATATTTGTGGCATGTCTGTCCACATTTTAGTGTGTATATGTGTGTCTGTGGTCTGTGTGTGCATTGTGTGCACATATCTGAGTGGTGGGTGTGACTGAGAGCACCTGTGGTGAGTGTGTATGTGTGCACACTGAAAGCTCAGCTTCTCAAAAATGACATCCACAAACAACACCATGCAGAATGTAATCCATCCCATATTTTCTATATAACTTTCTTGCTTTCTTTTCCTGAAAACTCCTCACCACCAGTATGTATAACATATAAATCTACTTACTCGACTTCCTTCGACTCTTTGACTCTGTAGCTCAGGCCAACCTGGGTCAGTAACTGCAGGAAGTGTCTGGGAAGAAGTGGGGCTGGGAGTCTGGGGTGGTTGAGACCACCTGGGCAGAGACCAGAGGGTCCTGACAGAAATGTGAGAAACCCCGAAAAAGGGAAAGCCTGTCCTGGACTGAAAGAGTTACAATCAACTCGGATGGGGAAACATAGAAAGCATGCTTGAAGGTATTCAGCTGACTGTGGGGACAGATAAAAAGCTAAAAGGAAACCTGATTTCTCCTGAGGTCTTGGAAGAGCTGTAGAGTGTCAGAAGGACCCCACTTTGAGTGGTGAATGCTCTCTTCCAATGATACTTCGAGTCTGGCTTCGTTATTCCCATCTAATGAGATAGCACAGCATCCAGTACATAGTCAACATCCCTACAGGGAAAGAGGCCACGTCTGAGGAAGGCGACACCCCGGAGTTCCCGAGGCCTATGACCAGCATTACTGACCTGGGAGGTCACCAGCCCCTCACCCAGCCCCAGACACTCTGCCCTGGGCCTGATAGTTGACTGGCCTCCAGGGGGCGCTCAATCCACGAGGAGACTCAACCTGTGGGAGACTAAGGCAGGGCTGTTGCGCTGTCCGTGGTGCTGAAACCGGGTCTCCAGACGAATTCAGGTACCTGTCTCCCAGCTCTGCAGAAGAGCCTGACCCCAGAGACTTATGTCCCCGTTTGGGGTCAGAGGGGAAAGCTGTGCAGGTGGACGGAATCAGGCGGGGAGGAGCCGACAATCAAGAGTTGTAGGGCTGGGCTCCTCTCTCCGCTTCATATCCCCCCTCTCCTGTTCACTCTCAGGCTTTGTCTGTCCTGAGGATGATGTCTGTCTGCCCCACCTGGCTGATCCACAAGCAGGGGGATGTGCTTGCTAAGGCTCTGTTTCCTGCCCTCTGGATGACTCCTAAGGAACTAGCTTCATGCCAGTGCACCAGAACAAACAAAACCAACACAAGAGGTCTAAAAGTGAGAGGCTAGCCCTTCCAGCTGACAAAGAAGAAAAGTGAGGGTCAGGGTCAGGGATACCAGACACTATGCTGGAGCCTTTCTCCAGGTCTGTCCACCTGCCCTGTGCTTCTGGGAAGGAGGGGATACTCTTAGTCCTGATGGGAAAAGTAGGCACTTTCTGGTTCCCATTGGCCCCTCTTGCTGGACTCGCTGCTACTGTCAGAGGGACCTGGAGAGGGAGGTGCCTTCCTGGCTACCTCCTGATTCTCAGTCGGCATTTGGGAAACAGCAGGTTGAATGTTGGTCATCTGTTGGGTCTGGGCACTGAGGGGCCCTGCCTCTGCCTTGTCCCTCATGTCCTGGGTTCCTAAACCAATTTACCTTCTTCTTATCTCCAGAATTTTTGGGTGGCCTCTTGCATGAGACACAGGGTGTATGGCTGTGAGTGGAGGGGAGGAGTCAGGAACAAGGGTCAACACCATCCTCTCTGGATTGGAAGTCTACCTATCAATTATTAATGTTTCAATAAGTGGTTGATGTGCATCACCCTGTCTGATACTCTCATGAACACAAGTCAGACTCTGCTGTTCCTTCTGAGTGTTGGGCAGTAGGATTTAGGGAATGGGCATTGTCTTACACTCCATTTGTCCTTAGCGGTCACTTTATGAATGTATGGTGCAACTTATTCCCTGTCATGGTTTTGGTTCTGCAGGAAAATTATTAGCTGTTTTGTTTAAATTGACTTTAAGTTCCAATATGAGTAATCTTTCCCTGGCCAAAGTGGCTCAGTTGGCTGAAGCATCATCCTGTAGACTGAAAGATTGTGGGTTTGATTTCTGATCAGGGCACATGCTCAGGTGGCAAGTTCCATCCTTGCTTGGGATGGGAAGGGCAACCAATCTCTCTCTCTCTTTCTCTCTCTCTCTCTCTCTTTTCCCAAAGCATTAATAAAAAAGTCCTCAGGTGAGGATAGAAAATAATGAACAAATGTCAGGGTTTTCAGGAGGAAGATTACAGAATCCTGCTTTCCTCCAACATCTCAATGAAGACATGTAATTCTGAAGGCTAAGAAGGTGTTACTTAGAGGATGACATGGTGATGGGCATTCCTGCAGGAGGGACATGGATGCTCAAAGACAGGGAAGAATGCATCAGAACAAGGGTCCTCAGTGACTGGCTTGAGTGATTGACAACTTAGGATATGGTGACAGGGAAGTGGACCAGGTGAAATTAAGAATCACTTTGAACAGAGGGGAGGACACTATAACCAGGGGGCTGCTTGCATTTGCCAATAAAATGTTGTGAAACAGTGACACTAACTTATTTCCAGACTGTCTATGGTGGTGTTTGTCCTGCAAACAGAACTGCATTATTGCAACAGAGGCTATACAGCTTGAAAAGCCTAAAATTTTGCTTTCTGTCTTCTCCCAACATTTCTTTCCTGACTCCTGACCTAGAACAACAAGTTGAAGACTTGTAATGTGTTCTTCTGGGCTGAGGAGACAGCTGTATTTTGACTCTGGTCAGCTCTGACTTTTAGGAAATTCTATAAATGTCAATACGTGGTTCTGCCCACAGCAGGACTAGTGACAGGCAGGCAGGATGGAAAGGGAAGATTCAGGAGTGGGGAGACGTGATGGGAAGAAACCCACAGGAGGAATTTGAGTAGAGAGCGAGGCTGACATGGTGCAGATGTGGTGTCTGGGACAGGACAGACACTCAGACTCCAAGTGAAATGTCACTCACTCTCACAGTGCACCAGGACCTCTGCTGGGTGTTCTGCATATGGACTTTTATTCAATCCTCAAGCAACTCTGTGAGGTAGAGCTTCTTACACCTAATGACAAAGCAGGGAATGGAGACATGGAGGGGTAAGATGGGTGATGGGCTGTCACATTCATAATAAATGGAAGAGCATGAACTTGACCCCAGGTTCCTCTGATTGCAATGCCTGAGACAGTGTCAACATCACAGGAAATGCATGTACAGTGGCTTATGCACTCCTTGTCCATGGGGATGTTAAGTCTCCAAGAATGAGCCTTCCCACATGGACACGCTGGCTTTCTACAAGGTCCTCATCTTTGTGTATGTTGTGTGGGTTCTCTTCTGAGGAGGATTCATTTCTGAAAGCTGATGGAGGCGTAATACACCTCTGGCTCTGTTTCCAAGGTCGGTCTGTCCCCTGTAGAGTGTGTAGGGTCAGCAGGGCTGTCTGACATGGGCTTCGTCTGGCGACCCTGTGGGGAGAGCAGAGAAGTAGGTCAGAGCAGGGAGTTGGTGGGGTGGGGAGGGTTCCCTGAAGTGGAATTGATTGTGACAGGATCTTTGTTCATTCTTCCAATCTTTCATTAAATACCTGTTTTTAATCTCTACCTGGGGATATGTTTATTGATGTGTGTACATGTGTGTGTGTGTGTGTGTGTGTGAGAGAGAGAGAGAGAGAGAGAGAGAGAGAGAGAGAGACATTGATGTGAGAGAGAACAGCAATTGGTTGCCTCCCTTATACACTCTGACTGAGGATCGAAACCACAGCCTAGGTATGTGCCCTGACCAGGAATTGAACTCTCAGACTTTTCATGTGTGGGACAATATTACAATCAACAAAGCCACCCCACCAGGGTGAAGAAATATTTCTCAAGGTCCCATGTCTTCAGTTATCCAACAAACATGATTCTTATAGGTTGCTTTCCAATTCTACTCAACACTCACACAGACCTGTGTGGAAAATATAATTATTTTTACAAAGAAAGAAACTAAGTCTCAAAGAAGTTGGGTGCCTGCCAAGGCCACATGTCTATGGTTTGGGAGCACAACCCCTTGGCTCTCGGGGGTCTCCCATGTGCCAGGCCCTGGAGACAGTAGAAGGGGGTTATGAAAATCGACTTCTCTATCTGTGTGTCTCTCCTTTGCTGTTACACTGAGCAATTCTCCGATACCAGCTGGGTGGCCTACAACAGGGCTGAACTCTGACACTGTCTACTTGAAATATTGTCCAATTCCACACATCAGGGGCTCCATCCCACAAGACCCACCCCCTCACTGCCATGTCAGATGCCAATCACAAGGCAAGGTTGTCACTACTTTCTTGGCTGTTGAGTGAACTGCAACATTTCTCAAGAGGCTTTGCACTTCCTCTTCTTCCAGTCTCTCTTGAACTCACTCCAACCAGGACATCTGCCTCCTCCTGGCCACCAGACCCATGTTCATCCACAGAAGCCCTGATTCTACTCAGCTCAGTCTGAATGACCATTTCTCAGACCCTGTCTCACCAGACTCACTAACATCTGAGCAAACATGAGCAGTCTCTCCTCCTAGAAGTTTCATTCCCTTCTGGCCACGAGGACCCAGTCCCCCACTCTCCCGGGCATTCATGCTTCTTCAGTGGTCTCCTTTCTGTGTCCACCTTGTCTCCCTGACTCTAAACACTGGGGTGGGGAGGGTCTCAGAGCTCTGTCTGCAGACTCCTTCTCATCTTGGTGGTGTCGTCCACTATCAGACCTTGAGTGGAGGGTCCCCAAATCTCCATACTTCTCACCTGCCATCTCCTGAACTCTGGACACTGACCATCTGTTTTTTGTTTTCAGGTAAACATTTCAGTAGCACCTTAAACTTCTGGAAACTGAAGCAAGGGTTTGTCTCTCACACTGTACTCCTCCTGAGAGTTGACCATTTTGAGAAATGGTAATTCAGTTTTTAAAGTTGCTCAGGGCGACCACATGAGAGGCCTCCTTGGTGTCTGTGGACACTTATGGACATCTGACTATGGGCATAGTATGGACCTCTATGGCATCACTGGACATCTATGACGTCCATGGAGTCACCTCTGATACAAATAGCACCTTTGAGGTAGAGTTCATGGGCTCTCTTTGCTCCCAGCCCAAGTGCACCCCACATTCCATTGGCAAATCTGATGGACTCCACCTTAAAAATGTATCCAGAACCCAAGCATTTCTCACCAAATTTGTTGCTGTTCCCCTCACTCCATCTGTCATATGACTGACTTGTGCCCCCATATTCATGATTAGAAGCTCTAACTCCCAAAGTGGCTATACTTGGCATTTGGGCCTTTGGAGAAGGATGCAGTTTTAAAAAGGGTCGTTAGGGCAGGACCCAAAACGACTGAAATCTTCCTAAGAAGAAGAGGCACCTAAAATGCGTGGACACACAGAAAAGGCCATGAGAGGACACAGCGAGAAGGTGACCATCAGTGAGCCAAGGAGAGCATTTTCAGGAGAAACATTTCACATCAGTAATGTAATGATTTGTAAAAATATACATATTACCCAAGAGCCTAGAACAGTTGACAAGGGGGAGATATTTGCTGAAGGAAAAGATCAGTGCTCAGGTATTCTAAATCATGTGCTCAAAGACCTCACTGTGGTGCCCGAATTGGTCAGAGTTCAATGTATAAGTGAGAGCCAGAGTGCAGAGGGTCAGCAGGAACGGGGTGGGTGACGCAGGTGTGTGACAGGGCGGGGAGAGACAGCGGGTGACACTGAGATGCGAGTGAGAAGGCGAGTGTGGGAGGCAGGAAGCACTGAAGGTGACTCTGGTTTTCCGGCCTCACTGCCAGACCAAGTGGCCTGGGCCTGGGCAGCTCAGTGCATTTTGGATTTGGGTGCAATGGGGTGGTGCTGTTTCACAGAAGCCATGCTAATATGTGGGTGGGGGAGGAGAGGTGGAATGGTGGCAGGTAGGGTGGAGGGGGACATCAGCAGGATAAGGACTAAGAGGGGAGCTCAGCTCGAGGAGAATGGCTGTACTAAGCTGTGTTCAGAAGAAGCATGGACATGCTTTGAAGAGTCTTGGTGCAGGAAAAGCTGATGGAGGACTGGGAGGGACAGAGACAGGTCTCTGATTGGGTGTCAGGGACAAGAAGACCAGTGGCGAGGTGCAGATCCAGCAGAAGTGTGTTTGTGGGAGTATTAACCACATCCTTCTTTGTTATGATACCAGGGGTGTTGCTCCCCTAGGGAAACTGTCTCTGTCAGAACTGGCCAATGGCTAGAGATAGGGAAGCACTTGCCTGCAAATGTGACAGGCACATGGCAAACCAGCCAGTCCAAAGGCCACAGTCCCACCACCCCGTTTATGGAGCTCTTACACCCCAGCCCTTCCCCTCCTGCCCTAATCCCAAGAGGACCAGGTACCAGGCAGCAAGAGGCAGGCCCTACAACCTAGAGCCCACTGACATTATTCAAACCAGCCAGGTCTAAGCCTGCTTCTCTTGCCTCTCCTCCCCTTCCCCAGGGAACCCTCCATCAAGGATATGCCCACATGGCCCCCTCTCTCCTTCTGTCTGCGTCTGACAGGCCCCGGGGCTGCCCCATCTGGCCCTGCAGGCTTCCCCTCTACCTCTTGGGAAGTGGGAGCAATAAACTGTGGTACTTGTCTCCCAGGTGTAATGGCCTGATATACTGAATAATAATAAAATCTATGTTTTCAAAAAAAGTAAAATGCTGGAGACCTCATTTTTGTCCATGCCAGCTGGAGCTGGACTGTGGGCCACCTATGGAAGAGGGTGGGGTGTGCAGGTTGCCCACCAGATGCCCAGGTCACTCACCATGGGAGCTGGCCCCGCGGCAGTGTGTGTGTTGTCCACGCCCCCTGCTGACCTGGCTGCTGTCTTCCTGCGGGTCCTCTTCACTCTGGGGGAGACACCAGGGTCTTTGAAAGGAGGTCAGTCTGTGAGGCTGGAGTGCATGGCTAGGGCAGGTGCAGAGTGGGGCAGACCAGGAACCTTCATAACAAGACTTTCTCACCAGGTCAGCCTGATTTTGGACGTGTGGGGCCACATCTGGGAACACACTGAAGCCTGGCTCAGCAGCTGGATTCTCACCCACCCTCAGCCTTCCTCAGGGCTTCTCAAGCCCTCCAGCCCCCATTCTGCACCTCGGGCCCACACCCTATGCAGCTCACAGGAAGTAGGTGACACAGAGGCAGCCAGCTAGCAACGCGGTGACACCAACTCCCCCGATGGCAGCATGAATCACGCCTGCCCTGGTCTCTGGTTCCCCTGTACAGGAGAGAGGCTTGGGGTGAGCTCCAATTGGAATGTATAGGCTGTGTCTTTTCCCCTGAAGCATGAAGACAGGGGTGCCCCTCAGCTCCCAAGTAGGCTCAACACCAAGGGCCCCCAGAGCCACAGCATGAAGGGTGTGGTCTACACACACCCCCTACCTAGTCCCTGTGCTCCTGGGAAGCACACCTCATCACTTCTGAGTCCAGAACCTTCTCCCCCTGGGTGTTTTTGAGGCAGACACACCCTGGCTGCACAGAACCTTATGTCTCAGGGTCGAGTGGGCGTTCCCCCAGAGACACACAGAGAACTGTGGGGTGCTGAGAGACCCGCCTCTCCTTCCTTCCTGGGAAGCATTCTGAATCTTCTCTCCTCGTGCCCTCTGGCCCTGTCACTCAGGGGGAAAGATGGCCTTTGTGCCTCCAGAAAGGGGCACAATCAGGGAGGTTCTCAGACTTTCTGGGGAGCCCCAAACTGCTCTCTTGCTTGCATCTGGCCAGCCTCCCAGAAGCCCCACGCCCACAGTCAGGGTGGTGTCTCTGGGCACCACCTGACTGATGGGACCAAACAAAGTCCCTGTCCAGTGGGGGTGGGGACCAGATGCCGTCACCAATGGGAACAGGGCTGGGGGAACGCTGGGCTCCAGAGATAGCCCTGGGTCAGGGCTGAGGGATGGAGAGTCACAAATTAGCCCAAAGAGATTATTCTGAGCACTGAAAACTCTCTGTGATGCTATAAGGTGGACAGAGCCCATCATACAAGGCCCAAACCCCCAGCACGTCAAGCACCATGAGTGGACCCTAAAGTAGATGGCGGGTTGTGGGTGATGGTGCTGAGTCACTGCAGGTTCGTCGATTGTGCACGTGTCCCCTCAGGTGGTGGATGTGCTTGTAAGAAAGGGAGCAGCAGGTGTAGGGACAATCCTTTCACTTTCTGATCAGTCTCCCTGTGGACCTGTAGCTGCTCTAAACACTGCATCTCCTGGAAAATGCCCCCAGCATGGGTGACTGAAGGAAGAGCCTCCTTTAGGATGGGCAGGGAGGACTTGTGGGTCACCCTTGGGAGACAGCAGGAAAGGACATGGGGAAGAGGCCTGAAGGAGGTTCCTCCATCTAACTGGGTCCTGTCCCTCTGTTGGACTCTGGGAGACTTGCTCTGAGTCAGCTGGGCACAGACCCCTCTTCAACCAACATCATATGGACAGGAGGCTCCTTCCCACCTGGACCATCTCCCGGGCAGGCACCGATGGCTGGGTTCTGAGGGGCACCTGGGACAAAAAGAGAGGAGTTTCCTCTTCAGTGGATGGGATGGGATGAGACACGTGTAGGCATCGCCCCATCCTCGGAGACCACAGAAATGCAAGACACACAGGGCTGTGCCCTCTGGGTCCCCTGCTCAGCCAGGCCTCCAGGACAAAGGCACCTGCACAACAGCCTGGTTCCCCTGCCCCACACCCTCAGGGACCCTGCTGTTCTGACCCAGCACTCACAGGTGACATTGAGCTGGATGGTTCTTTCCACAGTCACACCCACTGCAGGAAACTGCACCTGACAGGTGAGGTTGGTCCCATGGTCCTGGGGCCGTGGGGTGAGAGTGAGCACAGAGGACAGGTGGGTCCTGGGGCCCAGGGAAGTGTGAGCAGCTGACGTCCAGGAGAAGAGGGGGGGTGTGCCCCGCTCACAGGCCCAAGGCACAGAGCAGGTCAGGTCCATGTGGTGGCCGCACTGCAGGTTCCCCGGGATGAGGATGTCAGGTGTGTGGATGAGGGCTGGTGAGGAGAAGGGGGGACAGGGGATCAGGGTGAGGGTCCCAGGTGCAGCCCTGAGAGAGGCCTCAGGCTTTGGTCCAGATCCTCCCTCTGAGCCCTAACATGCTGCTCCTCCCACCCCCTCCTAGGATGGCGCCAACCCAGCCCTGCCCTGGGGCCACTGTGAACTTCCCTGTGGCCTCCCGGGGAGTCTGTTTCTTACCCGTCACATGCACAGTGAACTTGTCCTGTATGAAAGAATGTCTTACAGTAGTTCCTCTCTCCACCCGAAAAAAGTACGTTCCCTCATCAGTCCTCTTGGCGTCTCTGATGTCCAGGGAGCAGTTGTAGTTCCCAGGATCCCCAAGGAGTAAGAATCGGCCCTGGGTCTCCTCCTGCACTTCTCGATCT
>PVIA01013950.1:0-29299 GCA_004024845.1 Tonatia bakeri
AGTAATACTGAAATAACAGTATCATATCACAGGTCTTGTAGCCTCTGGGAAACTGCATTTGTGAGAGAATGAGAAAGGCAAATGATATACATTTTTAAGTTGACATTTTGTCTTTCAGCATTTTAAAGCTGTAATGTCCTTGTGTCTGACATGCACAGTTTCAGAGAAGTCTGTGGTAATTTTTAATCCTTGTTTCTGAATGAGTTCTGGGAATTGTTCATCTTAAAGCTCCTTTGCAGCTGTCCTTTGCTTTAGACTTGTGGAGTTTTGCCTTATGCATATGTAAATTAGTATTCTGTGAAAGGTCTAAGAGAACCCCTGTGGTGATATCTGGAGTACTTTCTTCTCTCAGTAGCTCTCTTTCTACTGTGCCATCAAGATTCGAGTCACCTTCATCTTCCTCATCTAGCTCCTTATCAGTCCAGTGAAACTGTTATGCTCTGTGTGGTGTGGCTCCTTTCTGCATTGTGATCTGGAAAGGGCCACCAGTCAGAATGGCAGGGCAGTTATAGGGCTTCCCTAATTTCTTCCCTTTTTTAGGGGTTGAGTGCCAATCTCTGTTGTCCAATGACTGATAACAGTATCATATTTTATGCACTTTCTCATTATTGAAAGAAGGTAAATAAATCTGATCCCAGTACTCCACCATTCTAAAAGCAGATATCCATTTTATTAATTTTGATTTTTAGAGTTGCTTTAAGAACTATTGTTTTAAAAGCACTGAACTCTGTTTTAAAAAATGGGTAATACGGACATTGAAGTTTAGAAAGTTTTGCTAAATTTCTGTGGATCTGGGTTAAAACATGTTAATAGCATCGATAACTACATGTAAAAATTAAAGGAAGAAAGGTTATGGGACTTCCAGGACTCTCATACTTGAAGTAATTGGTTTCATTTTTCATTTGTTCCATTGGCAAATATTAGTTGGTGATTTCTATATGACAGGCACTAGACTTAGGCTTTCAGGATACAGAATGAATAAAATAAGCATTCCTCTGCCTTTTTGGAGCTTATAGTCTAATCACAAAAGAGAACAATTAGAACTCTGTTAAATACAGTGGAGAAGAACATGTCATGAAAGTATATAAGGACACCCAATTTAGATTGGAGAGCCAGGCAAAGCTCTCTTTAGAAGTTGGCAGCTAAGCTGAAACTTGAGATTTAAAGGATGAGCAGGAGCTTAGTAACAAGAAGAGGAAATAGGGTGAGTAGAACATGTGCAGAGCAGTCTAGGCTCAGAGAAGCATACGCAGAAACTATTAGGAGAGGACCCTGCGTATTCCAAGGACCCGAGAGAAGGCTAATGTCTTTGGAGAGCAGAGCATCATTTGCTGAGACAAAAAACACTAGAAGAGGACCAAGTTTGAATTTTAGAGATGTTGAATTGGAGGTGAATTTGGAGGCACATCCAAATGGAAATATCTTGTAGGAGAGGTCAGAGTTGAAAGTACACATTTGGATCTATTTTGTTGAAGTGGTAATTTTTGTGGGTGAAATCAGAGCAAAGGAATATAGAAAGGGAAATTCACTTTTTTAATGTTCAGATAGAAAATATGAATAATTAAAGAAGCCAAAGAACTGATTTCAGCAAACCAGGATAGTGAATTATTAAAGCTACAGGATATTAATTTCCTATGGCTGCTTTAACAAATTACCACAAATTTAGTGGCTTGAACCAACAGAAATGTATATTCTCTCATAATTCTCGAGGTCAGAATCTGAAATAAGTAGAACCGGGGGGTTGAAATCAAGGTGTTGGCAGAGTCACATTCCTTCTATTGCCTCATCCAACTTTGGGTGGCTGCCAGAGTTCCTTGATTTATGGCCACACAACTCCAGTCACTGTGTGGTCACAGTGCCTTCTCTTTTTCTGTGTCTAATCTCTCTCTGTCATATAAGGGCATTAGTGATTGGTGTAGGGTCCACGGGATAATTCTGGATAATCTTATCTCAGGATCCTTAATTTAATCACATCTTCCAAAGCTTTACTTTGAGCTGTTCTTATTTGCACAACACTTCTAACACCAAATGTGTGGGGGATTTTCCTCTTACCAACTAATTCCCTAACTCTGGACACTAACTGGGTGTCCCACAATATTATTCCCCCTTCTGATGCCAATTGCAAGTCTGGGTCACTGGTACTTTCGACCAAATAGCCATGAAGTTCAGGTTGTGGGGTTGGGGGTTTTCCCCATCTCCTGTCCTTAGGTGTGGGAATTTGCTAGAAACAGCTCACAGAACTCAGAAAGCACCTTATATAGTGTTACTAGTTTATTGTAAAGGATGCCACTCTGGAACAGCCAGATAGAAGAGATGCATAGGACAAGGCATGGGGAGGTAGGATGTGTAGAGCTTCCGTGCCCTCTCTAGGCACATTACTCTCCCAACACCTTGATGTGCTTACCAGCTGGGAAGCTTTCTGAACCCCATCATGTTGAGGTTTTTATGGAGGAGTCATTATATAGGCATATTTGATTAAATCACCGGACATTGGCAATTAGCTCAATCTCTAGGTCTGGTAGGACTGAATATTATAACCCTCTAATCTGTTCTTGGTCTTTCTAGCAACCAGTACCCCTGCTGAAGCTACCTGTGAGCCACCAGTCATCTGATTAGCATATAAAAGACAATTTTTTACTTCTCCAGAGAGTCCAAGGGTTTTAGGAGTTATGCTTAGGGACCAGGGACTAAACCAAATATCTATTTCTTATTATGTCATATTCAGTGGATAATATTCATAAGTTCCAAAGATTATGGCCTGATATCTTTGGGGGATATTTTTCAACTTCACACAAGGGAAGGGAATGTTGCAAGTATTTAATTGATCAATTATGTCAGGTACATCTGAAAGATCTAGTTCAGTGGTTTGAAAAATGCTTCATTGGTAGTCTGCGAGAGACCTGTTTGTTGGAGGCAGAAGCAAAATTAGAGCGTGTTGAAAGTATCTTCTTATTTAGTGGCTTCTCTTCTGTGAGAAAGAAATGATAGAAATTAGAAGTTTGAGGAGAATGGAGAAAGTTTGAAATGTATAGAGTAGAAAGTAAAGTAAAGGGCATCACTGTGCTCTCATTGAGGTTGATCATGAAATGATAGTTGTATGTATCTGTCCTATTGTGTTAGTTTTTTCTCTTTGTACTTGGGCATAAGTATGGAGAAAGAAAAGAGCTGGGTTGATCAGGTCTTGGGACTTTGCAAGACAAATTTAAGGGGGTTAAGATATTCATAAGAATATTTTCAACAGGAGGAAATATGGAATTTTAAGTTGCCTGGGAAAATAAATGAATATATAAAAGGAAGATAGGTGGGAGAAAGCAGAAAGTTAAAGTACTAGAAGACCAACTGAGGCCAAAGAGTGTTCATAGTTAGGGTAGTTTGTAAGTAAGCTGTCAGAAGAAGAGATTGTTTACAGTGGGATACCTGAAATATGTTTTCTACAAGTGGATCAGCTTCAAGTGATGACTAGATCCAGGTAGTGGCTGTGAGAGTAGATGACTAAGGTAGGTAGAGAGATAGATTATTGTAGACAGGGATGTTAATTACAGACTGAAAAACCATAATTTTGGAGAGGTTGGTCTCAAGGATATTGATATCACCCAGGACTTAGGGTAAAGGGGAAGACTTTAACTAAATGTGGCAGTCCTCAGCTAATTAGAGGGGTGACTGCAAGGTTGGTGGATCACAGCAACAAAGAGGGGAACTGGGTGTTATGGCTGAATAACATGAGCTTTAAAGGAGTAAGTTTTTGTGTAAGTGACTTACATGGATTTGGGAAGTATGATAGCTTTAGGGAGTAAGCAACATACCTATACTGCCATTTGTGAGAGCAGCATGCAAAGTGGTGTCTTGAGAAAAGACAAGGTTTAATTCAAAACAAAAAAAGCAAATGCTTAGAAAAAAGTTTGAGGACATAGGGGAATTTGGAGCTGTAGTTCTAGTAGCTCCATAGAAAAGTTTACGAGTGTTGAGGAGTAAAGACCTTGGTCAAGGTCAAAGGTGTAGAATGCCATGAGGTTGATAGTGGGCATTTGATTAGGCATTAATTTTCATTGATTTTAGAGACAGAGGAAAGAAGAGTGAGAAAGATTGATTTGTTGTTCTACTGAGTTATGCATTGATTGGTTAATTCTTGTATGTATTGGTTGATTTCCTGACCAGGATTTGAACTCACAACGTTGGTGTATTGGGACAATGCTCCAACCAACTGGGTACCTGACCAGGGCTATTTTATTTTTCTGTGAAATGAGGAATAAGAGCCATGATTAATTTTGTCTCCTTCTTTTCTTTGAAATGGTGGTCACTAGGGCCAGTACTCAAAACAGTTGACTAACTTGACTGAAGTTGAAAGCATCAGTTGATTGCAGTCTTAACTTGCCTCACAGGGCAAGTAATGCAGCTTTCATAGGTTTTCGTTACTACTATTTTCAAGAGAAGGCAGTATGGAGCCAGAGGTGAAGGACGCAGAGAAAAAAAAAAAGGTGATGCCATACATAAACATCTATGGACGTGCGTGCTATAAAATTGTTAATTACAAACTTGGAATATTAAATGTGTGGATTTGTAGTATTTCAGTCCTAGGTGGGTTACCCATTGAACATAGCACATTCCTGGTGTTTCCCATCTCTCCCATGTAGCCAGGATACATTTAAAGTATGCAAATTAAATGGTAAAATATAGCAACATCAGAGTAAACAAACGTCACATTATATCTGTAAATATGGATTCCTCAGTGCAACAGATAATTTAGAAGCAACTATAGTTTGTCACCTTGGGAAATTATTAAACACAGACAAAGCTTAGGAAGTTTACGGGAACAGGTTTACTTCTCTATATGCATTTTAAAACTGCACAGATTTTGTGAGCTACTTTTGAACTTACATATTCTGGTACTATTTATAACTCCCTGTTGTCTTTATTCCTAAAGAGGTACACCCTATTTAAAATCATTGCCAGATTAACCATTTGCTGTTGTTTCCCACGAGTTACTAGTTTTTCTTCATGTACTTAACCAAAGCAATTCTTCTGTTCTTTCCTGCTTTGAAGAGTTTCACATCAGTCCACTGAGTGGAAACTGAGTATCTTGTTGGTGGCGGTACATTTCTAAACTGTCAAGCTTGATAGCTTGGGATCTCATTGTTGACATATTCTCTAGCCTCACAAGGCTGCAAGATTAGTCTTCATGATTAATTTAAATTTAAAATATATTTATTAAATTTTCTGCTATAAACAAGACAGTGTACTAAATATTTTGAGAAACTTTGGGGGGGGAAAGTAATGAAAGCCTTTCTGCCCTTGAAATGCCTACACTCCATGGGGAGAGAGCATGTATGTAAATATGCCAAAATCTTGTAATTTAATTATTGAAGCAGGTAAAGTTAAAATGCTATAGAAGTTCAGGAATGCTTGGCAAGATTGTGACATGATCCTGCATCTTTCTTATTCTTTCTTTCAGCCCACTGAAATCCAGATAGAATCAGAAAAAACTCTAGATGATATTTTATAAAGGAAAATCATGTAAAGCAAAGTGATACAAAAATGTTAAAAATTAATGAGTTCATGAATATTTTAATAAGGTTATAAAATTGTAAAGGAAACAAAGATTAATAATAGTAATATCAAGTGTGGAAGAATTCAAGGCATAAAACAGTAAACAGAACAGAAAGGTTTCTTTCTTTTTTTTTATGTTTTTGATAGATCATAGTGGGAGACTTTAACATACTTATCTCTGAGAGTAAAATATACAGAGAAAAACAAGACAAGCCATATTAGAGATTTAGGTAAACCTGTGAGAAGCTCCTAGTTTTATGGCTTAAGCCACTGTTTCTGTGAATTCCCTGCTTTATTTCTTTATGCTAAACTCTTTCTCTTAACTACTGTATGCTGTCTCAGTTTGGCTCGTGAATCAGCCAGTATACAAGCCTCAGGTTCTTTGTTATTTTCTTCTAGAAAGCTGACTCTAAATATTTTGTGAAATAAAATGACCAAGTTTTGGAGAGTTATTGGAAGCCATGTGAGTCAAATGAATTAGGAAGATCTCTTTGAATTCAAGATCATAATGTTTTAACACACACACAAGCCTCTACACTCCAACTCACGGAGATGCACACACCCCTCCCCACCAAGCCTAACTCTGAAGACAATATAAAAGTAAACTTAAAAATGATGGCAATACAGACTTCTGCCTCCATAAAGATGGAATAGATGTACTTTTTCCCTATTTCTTCTGCTAAGTACAGCAAAAATTTTCGATATAATGTGTAAAACAAATCTAAGACTCTGAAAAGTGGGAGAAGAAGGTTAAATTGGCTTAGGACACAGTGGCAGAAATCTTGGGCTTTCTTATTGCCTCGTATATACAAGAATGGGTGTGAAGAAGCTGGCAACCCAGAAATATAGGGTACAAACAAAAGCCCCAAGAAAAGTCTACTCTAACCAAGGACCAGGAAACGGATAGCTTAATGAGACAAAACTTTTAAATAATAACCGTTTTTCCACTCCAGCCAAATACACATTAAAAATCACCCTGATTAGCAAAAGTCAGGTGGGGATCCAGACTTCACTGTCCTCAAATATAACAAGGTAACCCCTCCCCCCATGATATCAGTGGAGGTGATGTGGGGAACAGTAAAAATACACTTCCTAGCCTGCAGTATTAGTGAGGACCCTAAACGCAAGTTTTGCCTTCCCTTGCCTTTCACCTGTGGTCAGTAAAAACCTAATGTGATGAATCTGTAATTCTACCATTGCCAGGCAATAATGAAGTTTGTGTCCTCCTTCCCCACCAGAGCACAGTCAGAGGAAGCCTGCTATAATAGAATATTAAAATAAGATTCTGTAGTATATGTAGAAAATCATAACATAATACCTCAAGTGTCTAGGTTTCAATTAAAAATGTCTTATACCAAGAACCAGAAATCTCTCAACTCAAATTAGAAAAAACAGTCTATACCAACATTAACACAACACAGATGTTAGAATAAACTGACAAGGAATTTTTTTTTTTTCTCATTCAAGAGAGCATGTGGGTGGGGGGAGAGAGAGAGAGGGAAAGGGAGAGAGGGAGAGCGAGAAATGTCAGTATGAGAGAAACACTGATTGGCTGCCTCTTGCATGAGCCTAACCAGGGATTGACCCTGCAACGTGGACAAGTGTTCTGACATGGAATCAAACTGAAGACTTTTCCTTTAAGGGATGATGTTCTAACCAATTGAGCTGTGCCAGCCAGGGCTGACAAGGATTTTAAAATAGCCATCAGAAAATGTTTCAAGCAATTACAAACACTTAAAACAAATGAAAAATAGAAATTTTCAACAAAGAGTAAGTCTGAGCAACTTTAATGAAATGAAAGAATTGTTTGGAAAGCAAAAACTACCACAACTCACTCAATATAGGTGTAGGTAATAGGTAATTTGAATAGCCCTGTAACTATTAAATTTCATTCTAAAATAAAAACCAGACCTAGGTGGTTTCACCTGTGTGTTTTACCAAATGGGTTAAGAATTCATACTACTTCTACACAATCTCTGCCAGGAAATACAGGATGAAGGAACTCTTCCTAATTCATTTTATGAAACCTTGCTACTACCAAGATTAGAAAAAGAAAACCACAGACTAATAATCTTCATAAGTATAAATAAGAAAATTTCTTAACAAAGTATAAGTAAATATAATTCAGCAATATATAACAAATTATATACTATGCCCAATTAGACTTTTTTCCAGGGATGCAAGGTTGGCTTCATATTTGAAAACAAGTCATTATAACTGCCCATATTAACATAATGAAGAAGAATCACAATTATACCAATTGATGCAGAAAAAGCATTTGACAAAGTTGAATATTGTTTATTACTAAAACTCTTAGAAAGCTAGGAATAGAGGGGAACTTCCTCAGCTTTATAAAGAACATGTACAGAAAAGTTAAGAGTTAATGTCATACTTGATGAAAGAATGAATGCTTTCCTCTTATGATTGGGAACAAGGTGGCAAGGATGTTCATTCTTACTTCTATTCATCATATTAGAAGTTCCAGCGAGCATAATAAGATGTAAGGGGAAAAGGCATACAGATGGGAACAGGAAAAATAAAGCTCTTCATGGTTTGCCTGTGACAGAATCATATATGTAGAAAATCCCAAGTAATCTGCAAACAAATGGTACAACTCATAACTGAGTTCATCAAGATAACAGGATGTAAATCCAACATACAAAAATTGACTTATACCCTAGCAATACGTGAAAATAGAAATGAAAACTACAATACCAGTTGCAGTTGCTCAGGAAAATGGATATTTAGATGTGAGCCTAACGAAGCATCTATAGGACTTGTATACTAAAAATTGTAAAATACTGATGAAATCTAAGACCTAAGTAAATGGAGAGACATATTTAACATAGTCTAATTTCCCCAAAAGACTATGTAAGTTTTAACAAAAACCCTATCAAAATCTCAGCAAGGTATTTTTTTAGCTATAGAAAAAATTACCCTAAAATTTATCTGGAAAGTCAAAGGAGTTGAAGTAGCTAAATCAATTTTGAAAAATAAAGGATATAACTTACTATATACGTAGAAGAATGAAGACAGTGTGGAATTGGCAGACCTGTAGGTCAGTGGAGTAGACTGAATACCCAGGAATATAAGGCCAATTGGTTTTGATACAAATGCAAAAGTTATATACAGATTTTTGACTGTGCATGTGGTCTGTGACCCAACCTTTGCACATTGTTCAAGGGTCAGCTGTATGAAGAGTATCCAAGAAGATTTTCGAGGGTGAAATGGCAAGCACACCAGGGAGGTGTGTACCCATTGAGACTGTGGATGCTGGATGGGACAAGTTAGGCTGTGGCAGACCCTGACCTGAGTAGGTGGGAGCTGTGAACACCAGTATACCTGCTGGAAAATGAAACACACCAACAAAGGAACCACCAACACTTAACAATGGAAGAAGGTGAAGGAGGGAGTGGAAGCCACACTAACCTCAATCCAGGACCAATCTGGAAATACAACTAAATGGTAGAGAAATTACCCAGAACAAACAACTGAACAGGAACAAGAGAGAAGCCTCAAACCTTGTACACACAGAAAAACAGTTTCAATACAGCCTGCCCACAACTGCACAACAGAATACAAGACGAAAAGGAAGGAGTGACTCTCAGTTAACCAGCTAGAGGGAAAGACTGACCAAAGAAAGACCCAACAACAATCAAAACCCAAAGACATACAGAGAGCCAACATAAACGATAGCCCAAGACCAGTGAGCTTGGGAGATCAAGGAGATTGCACCACTGAATCTCACACGTCTTCTACCACAGAAGTTCCCACCATGAACCCAGGGAGTCATACAGATCAATTTAAGAAGCAGAAACAGAGGCTAACAAGAAGAGTCTCACAAACAATGGGAAGACAAAACAACAATCCCCAAATAAAAGGAAAGGAAGAAGCCTCAGAAAGAATGCTAAATGAAACAAGAAGCAAGTCAACTATCAGATACTGAGTTTAAAGCAGTGGCTTTCAGGAAGCTCAATGAGCTCACAGTGAATTACCAGAAATTACAGGCAAACTACAGTGAAATCACTGCAAACTATATCAACATGAAAAAGGAAAAAGAAACTATCAACAAAGGCCAAGAGGAAATGAAGAATACAATTCTTAAACTGAAGAACACAGTAGAAGGAATCAAAAGCAGGTTAGATGAAGCAGATCAGATCAGCGAGCTGGAGGACAAGGTAGAAGAAAACACCCAGAAAGAGCAACTGAAAAGAAAATGAGACTCAGAAAGAATGAAGAGGGGTTAAGGGAAATGCAGGACAAAATGAAATGTAATAATTCCGTATAATGGGGATACCAGAAGGAGGAGAATAAGAGAAAGGGATAGAAAACCTATTTGAAGAAGTATTGATGGAAAACTTCCCTAATTTGATGAGAGAAAAAGTCACAGAAATCCAGGAAACACAGAGAGTCCCAAGCAAGGGGAACTCACAGACACCCACTTCAAGACACATCATAATTAAAATGGCAAAATTTCAAGACAAAGAGAGAATATTAAAGGCAGCAAGGGAGAAACAGGAAGTAACATACAAGGGAGCTCCAATAAAGTTAGCAGCTGACTTCTCAATGGAAACACTCCAAGCCAGAAGAGAATGACAAAAAATATTTCAAGTAATGAAAACCAGAGGCCTGCAACCAAGGCTACTTTACCCAGCAAGGCTCTCAAGATGGAAGGCCAAATAAGGAGTTTCCCAGACAAAAGAAGTCTGAAAGAATACACCTCCTCCAAACCAGCTCTGGAAGAGATGTTAAAGGGACTGCTTTAAGGAAAGGAAGGAAAAGAGAGAGAAAGAAACACGGGTACAAAAATGGCAATGAATAAGTACCTACCAATAACGACCTTAAATGTAAATGGATTAAATGCTCCAATCAGAAGACATAGAATAGTGGAATGGGTACGAAAGCATTACCCACACATATGCTGCCTACAAGAGACCCACCTGAGGACAAAAGACCTGCACAGGCTGAAAGTGAAGGGCTGGAAACAAATTTTCCAAGCAAATGCACAGGAAAAAAAAGCCGGGGTAGCAATACTCATATTAGAGAAAATAGACTTCAAAAAAGGGGCTATAAAAAGAGACACAGAAGTTTACTTCATAATACTCAAGGGAAGAATTCATCAAGAAGACATAAATACTGTAAATATATATGCACCCAACATAGGAGCACCCAAATACATAAAGAAAATCTGGGAGGACTTCAAGAAAGGTATTGACAGAAACACAATTATAGTAGGTGGTTTTGACATCCAACTGTCAAAAATGGATAGATCTTCCAAACAAAATACCAACAAAGATATTATGGCATTGAACCATGCCCTAGATAAAAGGGACTTAAATGGTGTATATATAGAGCCCTTCATCCCAAAGAAGCAAAATACACATTCTTTTCAAATGCATATGGAACATTTCAAACATAGACCACATGATAGGACACAAAACAAGCCTCAGGAAATTCAAGAAAATTCATATCAAGCATTTTCTCTGACCACAAGGGATTGAAACTAGAAACCAAGTTCAAGGAAAAAACTCAAAACCCCACAAAATCATGGAGATTGAATAGCATGCTATTAAACAATGAATGGGTCAAGAACTCAATTAAGGAAGAAATCCAAAAAATTTCTGGAAATAAATGAAAATGAACTCTCAACAACTCAAAATTTATGGGACACAGCGAAGGCTGTACTGAGAGGGAAGTTCATAGCCACACAGGCCTACCTAAAAAAGATAGAAACATTTTAAATAAACAACCTAACCCTATACCTAGAAAAACTTGAAGACCAAGGACAGCCCAGAGCAAGTAGAGTGAAGGAAATAACCAAGACCAGAGCAGAATGAAATGACATAGAGATTAAAAGGCACAATTCTAAGGATCAATGAATCCAGGAGCTGGTTCTTGAAAAGGTAAAGAAAATTGACAAGTGTTTAAGCAGACTCATGAAGAAAAAGAGAGAGGGGACCCAAATAAACACAATCAGAAATGAAAGAGGAGAGATTACAACTGATACTACAGAAATACAAAGGATTGTAAGAAATTACTATGAAAACTATATGCCAAGAAATTTGAAAACCTAGGTGAAATGGACAAATTGCTAGAAAAATGTAATCTTCCAAAAGTGGATAAAGAAGAGCAGAAAGCCTGAACAGACCAGTAACAGCAGATAAAATTGAAGCAGTTGTCAAAAAAACTCCATACACACAAAAGCCCTGGACCAGATGGTTTCACAGGAGAATTCTACAAAGCATTTAAGGAAGAGCCTACTCCTATCCTTCACGGACTATTCCAAAAATCCAGCAAGATGGAAGACTCCTAAACCCTTTTTATGAAGCCAGCATCATTCTTATCCAAAACCAGATAAAGACAGAACAAAGAAAGAAAACTTCAGGCCAATATCGCTGATGAATATAGATGCTAAAATTCTCAACAAAATATTGGCAAACCACATCCAGCAATACATTAAAAAGATCATACACCATGACCAATGGGATTCATCCCAGGGATGCAAGAATGGTTCAATATTTGCAAATCAGTAAATGTAATACATCACATAAACAAAAGCAAAGACAAAAATCACATGATCATATCAATAGATGCAGAAAAGCACTTGATGAGGTATAGTACCCATTTATGATAAAAACACTCAGCAAAGTGGGAATAGAGGGAGCATTCCTCAACATAATAAAGGCCATACATGAGAGACCTACAGCCAGCATCATACTCAATGGGTAAGAACTAAAATCTTTCCCACTAAGATCAGGAACAAGACAAGGTTGTCCACTTTCACCACTTCAACATAGTACTGGAAATTCTAGCCACAGCAATCAGACAAGAAAAGGAAATAAAAGGCACCCCAATTTGGGTGCCTCCTTTCCAATTTAAACAAGGAAACAAAACTGTCATTGTTTGCAGATGACATGATAGTGTGCATAGAAAATTCTGCAGACTCCACTAAAAAACTGCTTGACCTAATAAATGAATTTGGCAAAACAGCAGGATACAAAGTCTATATTCAGAAATCAAAGGCATATTTGTATACCAACAATGAAGCATCAGAAACAGAAATCAGGGAAGAAATCGCACTTATACAGCAACAAGGAAAATACACTATTTAGGAGTAAACCTAACCAAGAAGATAAAAGATGTGTACTCAGAAAACTACACAACACTGAAGAAAGAAATTAAGGAAGACACAGAAATGGACATATGTACCATGTTCATGGATTGGAAGAATTAACATCATCAAAATGTCCATACCACCCAAAGCAATTTATAGATTGAATGTAATACCGATTAAAGTACCAATGGCATATTTCCCAGATATAGAACAAACACTTCAAAAATTTATATGGAACCATAAACGACCCCAAATAGCTTCAGCAATTTTGAGAAAGAAGAGCAAAGTAGGAGGGATCACAATACCTGATATCAAACTATATTACAAGGCCAGTGTAATTAAAACAGCCTGGTACTGCCATAAGAACAGACACATAGACCAATGGAACAGAACAGAGAGCCCAGAAATAAGTGCATGTCTGTATGGTCAATTAATATTCAACAAAGAGAGTAGCAGCATAAAATGGAATAAAAATAGCCTCTTCAACAAATGGTGTTTGGAGAGCTGGGCAGCTACATGCAAAAAAAGAAAAATGAAACTTGATCACCAACTTACCCCATACACCAAAATCAAGGTGGAGAAAAGATTTAAATATAATTTGTGGCACCATTAAAGTCCTAGAGGAGAATATAGGCAGGGGAAGCTCAGATATTTCACAAAGCATTATTTTCACTGGTATGTCCTGTGGAGCAAGGGACATAAAGGAAAGAATAAACAAATGGAATCTCATCAAAACACAAAGCTTCTGCACAACTGAAGAAAACAGCATTAAAACGAAAAGGGAACCAACCTTATGGGAAAAACATATTTGCCAATGGTACCTCAGACGAGGATTTGATCTCCAAAGTGTGTAAAGGACTTGCACATCTCCACTTGAAGAAGACAAGCAACCCAATTTAAAAATGGGCAAAGGACTTGAACGGACACTTCTCCAAGGAGGACATACCGAGGGCCTAGAGACATATGAAAAGATTCTCAGCATCACTAGCCATCAGAAAGATACAAATTAAAACTGCAGTGTGATACCACTTCACACCTGTGGGAATGACTATCAGAAACAAAGCAACAAACAACAAGTGTTGGAGAGGTTGTGGAGCAAAGGGAACCCTAGTGCACTGTTGGTGGGATTGCAGACTGGTACAACCACTATGAAAACCAATATGGAATTTCTTCAAAAAGCTGAAAATGGAACTGCCTTTTGACCCAGCAATTTCGCTGCTGGGATGTCCTGTGGAGACAGGACACATACCTTAAGAGCCCTGAAACAGCAATCCAAAAGAACCTATGTACTTCAGTGTTCATAGCAGCACAATTTACAATAGCCACGTGCTGGAAGCAAGCTCCAATAAATGAATGGATCAAATAACTTTGGTACATTTACACAATGGAATTCTACTCAACAGAAAGAATGAAGCAGCTCCTACCCTTTGCAGCAGCAGAGATGGAAGTGGAGAACATTATGCTCAGTGAAATAAGCCAGTCAGTGAAAGACAAATACCATATGATCTTACCTTTAAGTGAACCTAATCAGCGAAATATACAAGCAAGCAAAATATAACCAAAGATACTGAAATTGAGAACAAGCTGACAGTGACCAGAGGGGAGAAGGGAGGGGATTATAGGGGAAAAGGGTAGAGGGTTTACAGGAGCAACTATAAAGAACACATGGACAATAACAAGCGGGAGTGGAAACGGGAGAAACATGGGGAGGGATGGGGTGTTCAGGAGGGGTGGGGGGCAAAGGCAGAAAACTAATTGAACAACAGTAAAAATAGGTTAGGAAAAGAAATACAGAAAAATATCTTTAAAAGAAAGGTTTTTGTAACCAGCAGAACTTACGTAATTGAAAGTTATACTAATTGAAACTTAAAAAAAACCTTCAGTGGATGCATTTAATTGCAGATCATACAAACTTGAACAGAGGAGTAATGAACTAAAAGCTACATCTGAAGATATTATCCAACGTGTATTCAAGAGAAACATTTACTTGAAGGACATTTCATAAGAGAGACTTGTGAGTAAACAGTTAAAAGATTAATGATGAAGATTGTTGCCCATTTTAAAATTAGATTGTTTGGGTTTTTTTTGTTGGTAAATTGTAAGAGTTTTTTTTTTTTTTATATATTCTGAATCCTAGACTTTTTTCAGATATATGAGTTGGAAATATTTTCTCCTGTTCTGTGGGCTGTCCTTACTTTGTTGTATCATTTCTTTTTGATCTATAAAGTTTTTAGTTTTGGCAAAACTCAAGTTGTCCATTTTTTTGTTGTTTTTGCTTCTGGTATCATATATAAAAAGACATTGCCAAATCCAGGATCAAGAAGATTTATTCCCCTATCTTTCATTCTGAAAGTTGTGTCTTTTATATTTAGGGTTTTTTATCCTTTTTTATTTTTTTAATATGGAATAGATAAGGGTTCAATTTAATTTTATTCTTGTGGATATGTATTTGGACAGGATCAATCATTGAAGAGCACATTTTTGCCCATTGAATTACCTGGTTCTTTTGTCAAAACTCAGTTGAACATTGATGGTATGGGTTCATTTCTGATTGTGATCTATGTACCAGTAACATAGTACTTAATTACTGTAATTTTATTGTGAGTTTTGAAATCAGAAAGTGTGATTTGGTCCTGGCCGTTGTGACTCGGTTGGTTGGAGCATCATCCCATAAACTGAAAGGTCATGGGTTTGCTTTTGGGTCAGGGAACCTGCCTAGATTGCAGGGTTCAGTCCCCTGTTGAGGCATGGGAGACAACTGAGTGATGTTTCTCTTTCTCTCTTCCTCACTCTCTCCCCCTCTCCCCCTTTTCCTCCCCTTCCTCACTCTGAAACAAAAAAATAACGAATGAGTTCTCTTTTTTTGTCTTTAAAAAAATCATTAAATTTTAAGGTTAAAAGTAATCTTGCCATTAATTTATTCCAAAACCATAATTTAATGGATGAGAAAAATATGCCTCCAGAATTTAAGTGAATTGCACAATAATAACTGTGCATGTTGTTCATGGCTTCTGAAATTTTTAAATTTCACATGCCAACTTTTAGAATCAATACTGTTGACAGGAGTATTTTGAAGAGTTTAAAACCCTTCTGCTGCATTCTTCAAGGGCCTCCTGCTCTGTAGTATGGGTGGCAGTGGGAGTGCGGGGACATCCTAAGTGAACTGGGTTGTCATAACCCTAAGTGAATGGGACTCCTCAGGCATAAAGGTGGCATTATCTTTTTTTTTTTATTTAGTCCTGCAGAAATTCACTTTATTCACTCTCTTTTTCTTTCTAATCATAGGCTGCCATCTTGTTTTTACTGTCTGTAGTCCTTCAGACCTTTGTAGCTGGTATGAAATCTTTCTCATTTTCTGTAATATCTTTTACAAATGTACATATCGTGTGATGGTTATATGGCTTTAAGAAATTTCATTATAGGAAGTGTTTGTCCCAGTTCCATTCTTCCAAATTTGTTACCATTTGATCTTTCATCTTTCTCCAACACCTACTTCTTAGTTCTCTACTGTCTTTTGTAGAGTGCAATTTACTGTTCCCAAAAGCATATATCTTGTTTTCATAGAGGAGAATTGAAACAATAGGACAGTTTCCTTACAGAATTTACAGGAGACTTTCCTTACTTTTTTCTCTTATCCGCTAGATAGCTCATGTGCACCACTTTGGCAGTTCATGTTGACCTTTACCTACTTTGCCTGTGATTCTTTCTGAATATCATGTGCTTCTAAGTTGTCTAGATGAACTCTTACCTGGACCAACTATCCCAGTTTTGAATATATATGTGATGGCAAGTTTCCCACATTTTCCAATTATTTACAAACGTGAAAATCAGCTAAAGTTTTCTTCATATAAAAAGTGAAGACAGTGTATTAACAGTGCTTCAAAGATTGTATTTTTTGCTTTCAAGAGCTGTTTAGGGCTTCAGTAATCTGTACATAGATTCCCTCAAACTGGGCCATATAGTTAGTAAATCATTCTTTTCTTCCTGACTTGTAGTTGTTTTGAGTCATTTTGCAGAATATGGTGGTACTTTAGTAGGAATTTTTAAGGCATATTAGGGCTGTTTGCTTCAGCTCAGTGGTAATATGTATTGAGTGTTCATGTGTTTGACACTGTACTAGGTGGAAAGGTGAGAAATACTAGGCGAATAAACAAGACATGTTTATTTGTAGGGAGCCCACTGCATTAATATTTTTTCTTGAGTTTATGAAGTCAAGTACTATTGGGTAAACTGAAATGGTTGGTGGAGGTTATGTTGTAATCAATCATGTGTAGAGGAAGAAGAGAATTTTGTCTCTTTTTGACATTGTCCTTGTTGATACTCTGTGAATATAAGAATTTTTTAAAAACTGTATTCTTCAAAACTATTTTATGCTTGTAGTTAGTTCTGAGTTCTGATGTAGAAAGGAAGGGGAATTAAGATCAGTTCAAAGTTCATTATGTGCCAGTTTCTCACTTAATATACATTAGTTAATTTGATTCTGGCAAGAACGTGGAAGACAAATACATATATCTCCATTTTACAGACAAAGAAAATGAAGGATCAAATGGGTTCAAAAAGTTGTGCAGGATTAAATATCTACTAAGTGGAGAGACAAGGTTTGGGTCCTTATCAGATCTGCTTGAAAGCTCCCATTTTCTCCAGGTACCCACATAGTCTCTTGGGAAGATGGCTATGACTCCAAAAAGAGAACCTGGGTCTTTCTGGGATATCAAGGGTTGCTTTATTCTTTTTTGACCCAGAGAAAAATCATAATTTTCTGAAGTGTTTTCCCTTTTTAGTTATTTTTTAACTGGTTGGATACTTTTATATCCTAAAGGCAGAAAACGCCAAACAACAATTGTCTTTGGCAATTGCTTGTTATAAAGACCTTAGATATAAGGAAGTGTTCTGGCACACTAGAGCAATCAGTCATATTAACTCTTTTTTTTAAATATTTTTACTGATTTGAGAGTCAGCGTGAACTGATGTGAGAGCAAAACATCGATTAGTGGCGTCTCTTATGTATCCCAACCAGGGATTAAACCCAAGCCTTTTTTCAGTGTACGGGGCAGTGTTCCAACCACCTGAGTCACCCAACCATGGCAGTCATATTAACTCTTTAACAGATAACCTTAGAATGATAACCTTAAACTTTGTGTAAAAACTGATTTATCTAGAGAAACTGCACCTAACATTAATTTTTCAGGCTTTATATACATATGTATTTGTATATATATATTATTATTCACTATCAGTTGTAATAACTATGAATTCTGTCAGTTTGAAAATATAGTATATGACTTAAAGAAAAATGGCATGTTACTGATTTAAAACATATACAAGGTATTGATAGTATAACTATATAACTAATAATAATTTTCTTTTTATAAACTCCTATATATTTTCCTGTTTAAGGGTCCAGTAGTAGCTAAACTGTGTAAAAGAGGAAATATGGTCATTATCTATAAGTTTCTTGAGGAAACAAAAGCGAAGTCAAAGAAATGATTTAAAAACTTATTCAAAAAGGGTACTAAATTTCTCTTTGGCTATGGTATCATTTTTCTTGGCTCTGTAGTCTTTGTCCTTTTCCCCTGTATCATTAGGTACCTATCCTCAACGTTTTCAAAGTTGGTGTTGTACCTTCACAACTATTGAAACAAATAATCAGCACTGCTTGCTGACTTGAACCCATTGATGTCATGTTGTGTGATTAGATTTTAGTTACAATGTCATCTTGCCCTGACCATAGGTAAATTTTTTCCTTTCATGTCACCTTATAAATTATCCTACATTCTGCCTAGATATACTGAGATCTTTATTCCTTATTACCCAGTATTATTCAGTGCGTTTACTATGTTTGCAAAATTTTGACTTGTATCGGAAATTCCAAAGCTTTGCCAAGATGATGAGAAACTAAGGAGATTCTTATCCCATCTTTTGAGGGAAATATAAAATTATTCATCTGCCTATAAAAAAATCTCTGGTCCCGACTCGTGTGGCTCAGTTGGTTGGGCACTGCCTGCAAAGTGAAAGGTCACAAGTTCAATTTCTGGTGAGGGCACATGCCTTGTTTGCAGGTTCAGTCCTTGGTTGGGGCCCGTGGGAAAGACAACCGATCAATAGTTCTCTCATGCATCAATGTCTCTCTCCCTCTTCCTCCCATTCCCCTCTCTTTAAAAGTAAATAAATAAAATAAATTTTTGGCAGAGGTATTTTAATGTTGAATTCTTAGCCATTTTGTTATTGATTGCTATGTATCTGGGTGATATTTTAGATGAGTATTAGAAACTTTCTGTTGTCAGGGAATAAGCATGTTCACTGAGTTACAGTTGTGGTATGACAATTGGATAACAATTATATTGTGTTGAATCAATCTCATCTAAACCTTAATTGCATATCATATTGTTTAGTCACTTCCTGATTCAATGAGAAGTCACAATATGTAGTCATTTAATAGCTAGTATGTTCTACTTCATAGCTTGCAGAATTTCCTTGGTGAGTAAAGAAAAGTTCACAAAAAATGGAAAACAAATGAGAATTCTTTTAGAATATAACTCATCTAGTCTGTTTCCTGTAATTCAAAGTGGCTGTGAGGGAATATCCTTATGTAGAGAACCCTAGGTATACTTAAATATTAAATTTTCTATAGCTTTGTTAGCTGGAAATTAAGCAAATACTTTAAAAATGAATATTTTTGGTATATGTTTTATTCCCCTGTGTCTTGTAAACATCATTGATTTGCTATTTTGACTTTCTGACAGTAGTAATCCATGGAGGGGGTGGATTTTTTATTATGATGCAGTGTACACTCATGTGTTTTAAGAACCAAAAGTTTCACATGAGCTGCACTCTGATATTCTTTATTCTTTTCTTCATTCAAAAAAGTTTAATCCACTAAGTTGATTTCCTGACCTATCAATGGGATGGGTTTGGACTCATAGTTAGGAAAACACTGCCATATAAGATCAAAAAGTAAATTGTTTACCCTAAGTATCAGCAACCGACTATTCTGAAGGAGCTTGAATGTTTGTAAAGCTTTATTATTGCAGTTTAAAAATGACTTTAAAAACATCTTGCTTTCTTAATTCTCTCTGCTGGGTCACCAAGTGTTATGCCACTTTTATCTTCTGAACTTAAAAATTGTTTGGAAGGTGTGCCCAAGCAGTAAAATTAGATACCTTGGTTATGTGTGTACCCTTACAATTAAGCATATTTTAGTTCATAGAAAATAGATTTCAAGTTAATTATTTAAGGGGATGTCATTAAACAGGACAAAGCATCAGCCCTTGGTAATGAAAACATTCTAAATATGAAAAGTCTGTATTGTTGACAGATGCAGTTTATCAACTAAAAGTAACCATGATTATTATCATATTTGGGGACATTAACACAGTCACTTTTTTTGTTGTTTCACCTTTGCAACTAAGAGGTTTACGGTTCTTGGATGACATAACAGTTTACAGTTAGATATACAGGTAACTTTTAGTACAATATAAAAACCATTAAGTGTCATGACAAGTATAGATAGAATTCAAATGATAAGTTCCATTTCCTGGCTTTTTATGATGGCTTATATTTGAACAGTTGGAACTGGTGAAAAGGGCATGTCACAGAAGGGAATAGATATAAAAAGGCAGACAAGTTTGATATATTCAAAAAATAAAATATAGTCCATTTGGGTGCAGTTTGATCTAGAGGCAGTTTTTAAGAAGAGGAGAGAATTAACATCTCTTGCAAATCTTACCTGGTATAGGAAATAATAGGATGGATTTGAATGGGGTGAAATTAGACAGGGAGGTTAGTTAAAAATTCATTGAAATCGTTTAGAAAAGAAGAAATGAGATTGAATAGGACAGTATCTACAAAAATAGAAAATTTTATCAACATTATCAGGGTAAAATCAGTACAATCTGGCAACTGATTAGGTTCATTCTTTATTTTTTTGTAGGTTTTATTTATTTTTTGAGAGGGGAAAGGAGGAAGAAAGAGAGGGAGAGAAACATCAATGTACAATTGCCTCTTGTGTGTCCTCCACTGGGGGGGACCCAGCCCACATCCCAGGCATGTGCCCTGACTAGGGATCCAACTGGCGACCCTTTGGTTCACAGGCCCAGCACTCAGTCCACTGAGCCACACCAACCAGGGCTGATTAGGTTCATTCTTGAATACTTCTGTATCTGCTGTCAGTTCTGGCAACAAAACTGTGAACAAAATACATAACTCTTTGCCCTAAGCATTTTAGTCCAGTGGGAAACTCAAGATGTTGACATTTCAGGGTAATGCACATGCTGCCGTCAAGGACAGCCAGTGTGCCCTGGGAGCCAGTGCACTGACCACTACATTTGAAGCCTCATGGATGAATAGGTCTGGTCCAGAGAAAGTGAGTGAGTAGAATTATGTTGGAGGAGGAAAGAAGCACTCTGTCAGTTTAGGGATGAGAGAGATTGTGGTAACATTGTAGAACTGAAAGAAGTTCATTTTGTCTGTATTCTGGGACTATAGAGGAGGCCAAGGCCAAATCGTTCAGAGCCCTGAAAACCCTAATGAAAGGTTTGGGCTTTATCTTTTGAGCAGAAGGGAACCATGATATATGACTTTTAGCAATGGAGATTGCATGTTAGAAGGATTATTTTAGTTGAGGGTGTCTTAATTATAAATAAGAAACTCAAAAGACAAAGAAAATTATGCAAATAAAAATATACAAGGTAGGAAGTACAGCTGGACTCCATTCACAAAGGTCTGGAACCAGAAAGTTGTCAGTTAGCAGCAGGTGCTTTTGCTCTACCTCTTCCTCTCCCCCTCCTCAAGGTGCCTTTTGTTCATAACTTATGCTTCATTGTTCTTTCTTTGTATCCAGGCTTGTCTGCTTCCCTAACTACATAGCTAACCCATGGCCACTTAGTTTTTCTCCCAATTCCAAATCCCTGGAGAGAATCTGATTGGCTCATTAAATTGTCTGCCCTTGGTCTGATCAGCTGTAGCCAGGAGAGCATCTTAGCATAAATATAACTGTTTGAATACCCACCCCTCTCATAATTAAGAGGGTGCAGTGATATATGGACTGGACAGGTATCTCAGAATGAACCAATGTCAAAAGATCATAGTGAAAAATTGCAGATAGGGGGACTAGAGACCCCCTTTAGAATACAGAAATCCAGGCAATAGATAATGTTGAACCGAGTTAGCATAGTGAGTAAGGAGAGAATGAATTTGTGATAAAGATTTGATCTTCAGAATTGTATGTTAAGTTTGATATGGGAGGGTAAAGAATCAAGACTTTAATTACTGAGTAGATTTTGATAGCAGTCCCTGAGCTGGAAGAACTTAGGAGAAGCAGATTTGATAAGGATTTAAGAGAGCCAGGACAGCCCTGAGGAGAATCATATTTGAGGGCTGGTGGGAGAAAAGGAGCCTACAAGGGAAAACTGACAAGTAACAGAAGGTAAGAAATATCAGGAGTATGCAGTGTTTTTAGGAACCCAAAGAAAGTGTTCAGACAAGGTAATAATAGTGCTTCATGTTTCTGGACAGCAGAAGAAAAAGTTCTGTTTGATTTCAGAGCAAGGAGCAGGTTGATAACGTTGGTGAATGTTTTTAATGAAAATGGTGAAAATTGAAGCAGAGAGTAGAGGACTTTATAGATGAAGAGACCAATACAAATAATGCTTGAGAAAGTTGGCTATGAGAGAAAGTATAGAGGAGACCAGTAGCTTACAGATTTGTTATTGACAGTGAAATAGGGTTTTTTAAAGTGTGTGTGTATTTTTTTTTTAAAAAATAGCAGGGTATTATATTTGAGCACTAGGAGAAAGAGTAGTACTTATTTAAGTAAAATCAGGAGACTTGTTCAGAGCATTACCACATTGTAATAGTAAAGAATGATGCAGAAGTGATTACTGTGTGGACACTGGTTTAATAAAAGTAAGTTGACATATGTCCTGATTTCTGTTTTCCCTAGTGAGGAAGGGTTAAAGATTAAAGGAATAGACAGGGGAACTATTTTGAAATAGATACTGTAGAAATTATAGAAGACAGCTGACTAGGGAAATCTAGGGTTTTCTGTCTGGCCTAAATTGAAGGCCTTGAATTTAAAAGCAGTGCCAATATGCACCTTAGCGTTTTTTTGTTCAGCAGCTGAGATAAGGGCCCAAAAGAGGAAGCTGCTAGTTTGGTCTTTACTGTTCTCTTTCAGGTTGGTGCATCAGGAGAGAGCAGGGAGACTGGCTTAGTGGTGATCTAACTAATGAACCATGGCATATAAGCTGAGGAAGGAAAGAGGTAAAAGCACAAGAGAACTGATAGGAAAGAGTTGTTAAAAAACCTGGGGGACCTTTATTCAAAGAGTGAGAGTAATTCATTATGAAATTTTTCCTAAGATGAAGATGACACAAAAGGAAAATGAACCAGTAGTTTCTTTAAGGATTTCAAAGCTATGCTACTAGAAGAATAGTATTGCTGATAATGGAAATAGATATGGAAGGAAGAGCAACACTTTGGACAAAATAAAAAAGTTCAATTTTTCACTATCCTATTTTTAAGTTATTTTTAGAAAGGGGGGGAAGGGAGGGAGAAAAAGGAAGAGAAACATTGATGTGAGAGAGAAACATCAATCGATTGCCTCTTGGAGGCTTCCCAACTAGGACTGAGCCTGCAACCTGGGCTTGTGCCCTGACCGGAAATAGAACTGACAATCTTTGGCTTTGTGGGATGATGCCCAGCCAACTGAGCCACAATGGTCAGGGCAGGTTTCACTATTTTGGAATATGAATACCTATGGAACATCTAATACTGAGATGACCAAGAGGCAATTCAAAGTATAGGAATGAGGTCAGGACTAGAAACAAAATTTGGATATTATAATTGAAACCATTAATTTACCAAGGAAGGGAAGTAATGGAGAGTGATAAAGCCTTCTTTTGTATTATGTATATTTAAGGACTGGGAAATAGAGACAGTATGCTTGCTAGGTTTGAGCAGTTTGTGGATAAACTCAAGAAGCTTAAAGAGTAGTTGACTGAAGAGGCCACTGGATTTGGGAACTTGTGAGTTGTTCTCCAGAGAGTACAAGAGATAGGGGAGTATAAAAGGAGATTTTAAGAATTTGAGGAGTAACTGTGACTTCTTTGAAACATGTTTATTGCTAACGAATGATTCAAAAATTCCAAACTAGTAGGAAAAAAGCCATTTTATTTACTTCTGTCAGTTAGTATGCTGGATACCCATGTTATGTTTAAATTGTCTTCTAAGTGATTTCATGAGCTTTTTCCATATGTAGGTTATTAAACTACTTCAGAAAGTCATACTCTGGGAGGTGGGGAGGGGATTATAGGAGAAAACACTTAATATCTGCTATAGATTCATGCAAGGAAACAATATTTTTTAATATCTGCCCTTCATTGCTGTTCCTGTGTTGGTAGTGAAAAAATAGGTTTGTTTGTTTGTTTTTAATCCTCACCTGAGGATATATTTTATTGATTTTAGAGAGAGAGAAACATCAATATGAGAGCATCAATCAGTTGCCTCCTGTAACACCCTGACCAAGGATCAAACTTGCAGCCTTTTGGTGTATGGGATGATGCTCCAACCAACTAAGCCACCTGGCTAGAGCAAAAACACAGATTTTTGTGGCCCAAGCTTAGGTCTTCCCCAGTAAAGGGCAACTTGAAGATGAGATAGAGCTTAAAATTGAAACTGTTTCTGGGTGATTAGTTTGTTTTGTAGCTGGACAGTTAAACCTTTTAACTATTTTTGCAAGTGTTTGACTTAGATTTGTCATATCTAGTTATCACAATCAAATGGAAATGCTGGTTTTCTTCCCGTCTTGCTGAGATTTCAGATTCTGAAACATGGTATAATTTACTCTGAAATGTAGTGATTTTTTTTTTATCTGCTGGAAGCAGGCACATTTAATTACAGAAAGCCGTTTGTCATGGAAACATTTTCTTCTAATACCTGCCTAGCATTTTTAAAAAATTCTGATCATATAGCCCTAGGTGGTGTAGCTCTGGATTGAGCACCCGTCTGCAAACCACGGTGTCACTGGTTCGATTCCCAGTCAGGGCACATGCCTGGGTTGTGGGCCAGGTCCCCATTTGGGGATGCACGAGAGGCAACCACACATTGATGTTTCTCTCCCTCTCTTTCTCCCTCACTTCCCCTCTTTCTGAAAATAAATAAAATCTTAATAAATAAATAAATAAATAAATAAAGATTCTGATCAGAATTACATTGCTGGCAAGATAAACTGTGGTAATTACATACAGAATTAACTAGTATGAATAAAATCTCCTGTAAGATGCATCTGGGACACTTTTTCATTTGCTATTCCTAATTCGTGGTTTTAAGAAGTGTCTCTGGTGGTAGCTGAATGTGATCAACATTTTCTTCTCTTGTGAGCGTTAGAATCTTCTAAAAGACTTGGCAAAAATTATTAGAAAATGTCATTCTCAAAGAAGAATGTTTATATAATCAAATTTTTTTTGGATAACATAAGAGTTAACTAAAGATACTTGCCCTTAAAACTAGATATTCCTTCTTGCATAATAACTCATTAAAAACTTAAGAGAACTTACAGTTACAAACTCTTCTTAGCTTTAAAATGAAAACACCTTCTGTATATCTTGGGAAATAGTATATTCTTACAAATTAGATTACCTATTTTTATTGAATTGAATGTCATTGTGAAAATTGACATTGTGTTTTAGCCACTAACATGAATAATCTAGATATAACTGAGAAGCCCAGCACCAGCTTTCTAATATTTTGAGATTTTTGTCATTTCAAGTGCAATGTATTTTAGAATCTTGCATACAAACCAACTGAAATGTTAAGATAATGTCACACCCACATTGGGTTTATCCCCTCTTTACTCTCTGCTACCTCCCCCAACCATCCCCCCTTTCCCTCTGGTAATCACCATACTGTTGTGTATGTCTCTGAGTTTTGTTTTGTTTTTATTTTTGTTTTTTTTTTTGCTTTGCTTTACTTAATCCCTTTACCCTTTCACCCAGTCCCAAATCCCTTCCCTTTTGACAGATGTCAGTCTGTTTGTATCTGTGTTTGTTTCTGTATTATTTATTTTGTTCAGTAGATTCTACATATAATTGAAGTCATATGGTAATTGTCTTTCTCTGATTGGCTTATTTCACTTAGCATAATACTTTCCAGGTCCATCCATGCTGTTGCAAATGGTAAGATTTCTTTCCTTTTATGGCTGAGGTATTCCTTTGTGTAAATGTAACATAGCTTTTTTATCCACTCATCTACTGATAGGTACTTGGGCTGCTTTCAAATCTGAGCTATTGTAAATAATACTGCATTGAATATAAGGACACATATACTCTTTTGAAGTAGTGTTCCGGATTTCCCAGAAGTGTAATCACTGGGTCATAAGGTAGTTCCATTTTTAATTTTTTTGATAACTCTGTACTGCTTTCCACAGTGGCTATACCAGTCTGCATTACCACCAACAGTGCACTAGGGTTCCCTTTTCTCTGCATCCTTGCCAACACTTCTTGTTTGTTGATTTATTAATGATAATCATTCTGACAGGTGTGAGGTGATATCTCACTGTAGTTTTAATTTGCGATTCTCAGATGATTAGTGACACTGAACATCTTTTCATATGTCTATTGGCCATCTGTATGTCTTCTTTGGAGAAGTGTCTATTTAAGTAATTTGCCCATTTCTTAATTGGACTGTATGTTGTTTTTGTATTGATTTTTATAAGTTTCTTATAAATTTTGGTTATCAAATGTATCATTGGCAAATATGTTCTCCCATTCAGTGGGTTGTCTTTTCATTTTGTTGATGGTTTCCTTTGCTAGGCAAAAACATTTTAGTTTGATGTAGTCCCATTTGTTTATTTTTTTCCTTTTGTTTCCCTTGCCTGAGGAAATATACCAGAAAAAAATATTGCTACAGGCAATGTCAAGAGATTTTACTGTCTATGTTTTCTTTGCTAGGATTTTTATGGTTTCAAGTCTAACATTTAACTCTTTAATCTATTTTGAGCTTTTTCTTGTGTATGGTGTAAGAATATGGTCTATTTCACCTTTTTTGCATATATCTGTCCAATTTTCCCAACACCATTTATTGAGTAGACTATCTTTACCTCACTGAGTTATTTTGCCTTCTTTGTCAAATATAAATTGACTAGAAAAGTATGGATTTATTTCTGGGCTGTCTATTCTATTCCATTGATCTCTATTTCTGGTCTCATGCCAGTACCATGGTGTTTTGATTACTATGGTCTTGTAGTATAGTTTGATATCAGGTAGCATGATTCCTCCAACTTTGTTCTTTTTTTTCTTGAGATTGCTTTGGCTGTTTGGGGTCTTTTGTGTTCCTTATAAATTTTTGGAATATTTGTTAGGGTTCAGTGAAATATGCCATTGGCATTTTGATAGGAATTGCATTGAATTGTAGATAGCTTTGGGTATATAGACATTTTAATGATGTTAATTCTTCCTGTCCATGGACACAATATATGCTCCCACTTACTTGTATTTTCTTCAGTTTCTTTTTTCAGTGTCTTAATAAATTTTGGAGTACAGGTCTTTTACATTCTAGGTTAAATTTATTCCTAGGTTATTTTATTCTTTTTGAAGCGATTGTGAATGGAGTTGTTTTCTTAGTTTCTGTTTCTGGTAGTTCATCATTGGTATATAAAAATGCAACTGGTTTCTGGATATTTTATATTTTGCTACTTAATTCATTGATCAGTTCTAGTAGTTTTTTGGTGGAATATTTAGGCTTCTCTATATACAGTATCATGTCATCTGCAAATAATGAGTTTTACTTTTTTCTTTCCACTTTGAATGCCTTTTATTTCTTTTTCTTATGTGATTGCTGTGGCTAGGACTTCCAGTACTGTGTTGAGTAAGAGTGGTGAAAGTGGACATCCCTGTCTTGTTCTCAGTCTTAAGGGAAGCAAACGCTTATAGTTTTTGACTATTGAGTATGTTAGCTGTGGGTTTGTCATATATGGCCCATATATGTATATGTTGAGGAATGTTCCCTTTATTTTCACTTTGGTCAGAGTTTTTATCATGAATGGGTGCTGGATTTCATCAAATGCTTTTTTTGTATCTGTTGATAGAATCATGTGGTTTTTATCGTTCAATTGCTTATGTGGTTTATCATGTTTATTGTTTTGTAGATATTGTACCAACTTTGTTTCCCAAAAATAAATCCTACCTGATCATGGTATATGATCTTTTTAATGTATTGCTGGATCCAGTTTGCAAATATTTTGTTGGAGATTTTAGCATCTATGTTCATCAGGGATATTGTCCTATACTTTCTTTCTTTTTACTGTCTTTATCTGGTTCTGGAATTAGGATAATACTGGCCCTGTAAAATGAGCTTGAGGGTTTTCCCCCTTAATTTGTTTTGGAATAGTTTAAGAAGGATAGATGTTAGTTCTTTGAATATTTGGTAAAATTCACCTTTGAAACCATCTAATCCAAGACTTTTGTTTATTAGAATTTTGTTTTTGTTACTGCTTCAATTTCACTAGTTGTAGTCTGTCTAGATTCTCTCATTTTTCTTGATTCAGTTTTATAAGATTATGTTTCTAGGAATGTATCCATGTTGTCTGTATTGTCCAATTTTTTGGCCTATACTTGTTTGTAGTATTCTTAAAATTCTTTGTATATCTTTGGTGTTAGTGGTTACTTCTCTTTCATTCTTGGTTTTATTTATTTGGGCCCACTTATTTTTTTTTCTTGATAAGTTTGGTTAAAGGTTTGTCAGTCTTTGTGTTTTTAAAGAAACAGCTCTTGGAGTTCCAGCCAAGATGGAGGCATAGGCAGTCGCATTGTGCTTCCTCGCGCAACCAAAACTAAAGACAACAAAAATTGAGAAACAAGAATCAACCAGAACAGAGAGAAATTAATTGAACAGAATTCAGGCTCCAGTACATCTAGACCGGTAAGGAGCGGCGGAGTTGGAGGCCTGCCAAGTGGGGTCGAGGGGTCCCGGCGGGAAGAAAACGCTGGCTGGCAGGCGCGGGCGAGCAGGGCGCAGACGGCATTGAATGGACCGGTGGCGGACCCTGGGCGTGAATAGCAGACCCAGTGAGGGACGCAAGGCAGCTGGCTGTCCGCAGCCACACATTTGCACAAACTGAGGGAAAACGGGCAGAGCCTCCGCGTTTCAAAGCTTAAGAGCCCCGTCTGGGAACTGAGGCCGGGAGACTCTCTCAGCCTCACAGGCGACTTCTCAGGGAAGCTTACAGAGTCTGAGAAAGTGCACAAGCCCACCGCCTGGGAGCCAGCACAGGAAGGGCCCAATTTGCTTGTGGGAGGCCGTGGAGGGGACAGAAGTCCTAGAGAGAGTGGAGCAGGTGCCATTGTTCCCTCTCAGACCCCGCCCCCACATACAATGTCACAACCCAGCAACTGGGGTGCCCTGCCCTGGTGAACACCTAAGGCTCCGCCGCCCTTACGTAACAGCCGCAACCAAACCAAAGGAAAATAAAAAAGATGGCTCAAACAGATTTGAAAGCCCCAGAACCAATTTTTTTAAGTGACCAAGAGATAGCAGAATTACCAGATGCACAGTTCAAAGCACTGGTGATCAGGAAGCTCACAGAATTGGTTGACTTTGGACATAAATTAGATGAACAAATGCAGGCTACGATAAGAGAAATGAAGG
>PVIA01013951.1:0-29338 GCA_004024845.1 Tonatia bakeri
GTACTTATTTTTCTGATGCACAATCCCATTATTCAGAAATAGCGGGTGTCATAGGACTTGCTGGGGAGTCACTACATTCTAATCTCCAAACCTGGCCATGACCAAGGATTCCCAGATGATGTCTCTATGTGCATGCTTTCACAGGAGAATGTGCCCCCTGCACAAATCACAATAAATAACATGGGTTCTTTTTGTAGCACCTTCCCTACCTTTTTCTTGCAGTGTCTCTGGTCTCTTGAAAACTTTCCCTGAATGTCTGATCTGCCTTTGGCAGCACCGGTCCTTATCTCAGGTTCCTGACTGTGTGTGAGGAAGTCAGGAAGCCCATTCATTGCCCTCTCATCTCCTCAGCACAACCCAGCTGCCCTGATTCTCAGGGTTTGTGACACACTCAGGAATGTGGGTGATCACACTGTCTTTTGCACAGTAATACACAACCATGTTCAATGCTCTCAGACTGCTCAGCACCATGTAGGCTGTGCTCATGCTCTTGTCTGTGGTCATAGGGACTCTGCCCTAATACTACTGTGTGTAGTGTGTGTCCTCAGCATGAGGGTTAACATACCCCATCTACTCAAATCCTTTTCCTGGATGCGAGCACACCCACTGAATCTTTTAACTTGTGAAAGTGTATCCAAAAGCCTTGTAGAATATGTTCAGTGAGGCCCCAGGATTCCACACCTCAGACCCAGACTGTACCAGCTGAACCTGGATGTGGACACCTGCGGAGAGGAGATAGGAGTGCTTAGAAATTCCTCTTGACTGTCCCTGGTCCATTCCTTATCACATAGACTTGGAGTTCCCTTACCTGTAACCACTGCCATCAGGAAAATGACTCTCCAGCCCTTGTCCAAGGTGAAGGGGCTGTGCAATCAGGATGTCTGTAGTGGAGGCTATGGCTGTGGGTGATGCTTCCAGGGCACAGAGAGACCCACATTTGAACTATGCTACCTCTTATCATTTGCACAGTCATGAGTGGGAGAGGGTAGAGGGCAGATAGACGATGCTGAGTGAGATAATCAGGTTTGAAGACTGAATCACTGTTATCTGATTTGTGTCCCCTACCAGGCCACTGAGTTGTGTGCTGATATAGCTCCTCCCTGTGAGAAACAAGTACCAGCAGGACATGCTTCTTATTGAGAACCCACCTGTCAGTTACACAGGAATCAGTTCTGGGCTACAATGCCTGTAGGTTTTATTACTTGGATCAGAGTGTCTCCAAAGTGCAGCACTGAATAAGTTGAAAAAAAGATCCCTGTCTCCTGCTTGTTATATTTATATATAAAGAAACCATAAAAATACCCCAACCAGCTGTAGTTCCTCTGTCCTGTTGATTTTGATAAATACTCTGATAGAGTATGCTATTTATAGTCACACCATTTGATGATGTGACTTATTTTAGATGTTTTTTAATGAAAATAAAAATAAAAGTCCCAGGCCCTTAGAGGACATCCTTCCACAGCCCCCTGCCCACCTGCTCCTGAAGTGGCAGCTTTGCAATCATGGACCCAACATGCCAGCTGCTGTCCAGTCCATGCCCTGCAGGGGATGGTCCTGTTTGGGTTCACAGAACATGGACCTCTTGGCGTCTCTAGTCCAGGATTAAGGAGCGGCTGAGCCCTGACTTCAGGACACCCCCTTCAGTGTCCCCTTCGGGACACTGTGTTTTAGACATCCCAGGATAAAGATAATTGGCCTTAGTAAACCCCAGTGATTCTTCAGGGAGACTCAACTCAAGGCACTGTGCAGCCACCAAGGAACCACTTTGCTGGAGCTGCCACATGCACTGACTCAGCTGACATCCATGAGTCAAGAGGAGTTTGGAGCTTTGTAGCCTCTGATGTCCTCAAGGCCCTGTGCTTGCAGGTCCTATCTGGGTATCCCTGCATTTGGTCCTAATGCCAGTGCAGTTCTACTACTCAATAAATCACATAAACATGCACACACACCGTGATGATTTTCATGGTAATGACCCCATGTCTCCCACTTCCCTGTACCTAGCACATGGGCAGGATATCCATTCTCACCCAAACCGAGCAGGTGACCTATTTTGACAACAGAACAGAAGTGAACATGATTGATGTGAAGACTGGAGAGTGCCAGCCCTTGTGGTTTTCTGTTCTCACAGCACTTGGAACCTGCAGAGACTGTGGTGAGAAAGTCCTGGCTTCTTGGGAGAATAGGATCCAGGGTACACTTGACCAGTTGGTCTACCAAATACTGACCTGATTTGTTGGTGGGGAGGGTCCCTCTGATGTACAGAACATGAGTCCCTGTTCACATGCTCACAGACAGGAGGCTTGAGGGCAGTCACAGGTACACTGGACCAGTATATACACAGGAGCAGAAGAAGGTGTGGATGCAGGGACAGGGAAAAAGGAAAGTAGTCCTGGGGAGTCAGAGTCTGTGGACCAGTGTCAGTGTAGTCTTCCACTGTTGCCCCTGATTTCCTGAGTGCCTGCTGATGTCTTGAGCCCCCATGCAGTCCAGCCCTCCTGTTTCCTGAAGGAAGGTTTGTGTCTGGTCTCATGTTGACTTCCCCTCACTTTGTCTCTTGCACAGTGGTACACAAATGTGTCCTCAATGGTCATGGAGCACAGCTTCAGGGAGAACTGGTTCTTCGATGTGTCTCTGGAGATGGAGGTGCATCTCCTGAGGGATGGGCTCTAGTAAACTCCTCAATCATAACACATGCACTCAATCCACTCCAGCCCCTTCCCCGGGGGCTGAAGGATCCAGTGCCTGCAGTAACCACTGACTGTATCACCAGGCACAGGAGAAGATCAAGCAGCCTCTTTTTCTAGAGCACAGTCCTGCCTTCCCCAGAGACCTCAGCCTTGTGTGAGGAGAGAGCTATTAGACCCCATAGACCAGAGAGATTTTACCTGGAGCCGGGGAAGAAATTTGTATGTAGGGGACTCTCCTCTCAAAACTGGGCAGGGACTTAGTAAGCATCCCTACTCAGTATCTCTTCTGTCCACATAACCTGTGTGACCTGTGATGAGAGGGAACCTGGGTTCTGAGGTGCATTGCAAAAGAGTCAAAGATAGCCCCCTTTTCCTGAGTGCAAAGGGGGATTTTGAATCTATTTTTGTAAATATTATAAAGGATTAGCTTCATGTCCATACACTTTCCAAAACCTAAAACATGAAAATATCTACAATTGGGAAGATTTTATAATCATACTTTTAAGTTTAGTAATATGTTGATTTCAAGGTAGTTATAAATATGATCCAAATATATAGAACTGTTTTCCCAAGACCCCATTTTCTCTAACTCAAACACACATCACCATGGTTATGTGAGTAACTACAAAGTATGGGCAGATGGGAGCCCCTTAATTTTTGCTGTGTGAGTCTTGTGTTTGTGCCCTAGGTTCTCTGTGCTAACTCTTCCCTAAGGCACTGTGGCCTACAGCAAAGAACCCTCATGAATCACATCAGACAGAAGCATGCATTTATACACAGCAGAGATAAAACAAAGCAGCCACTACACCTCTCTCTATAGTGAAGTGTTGTGCAAATAATGAAGAGACGATGTGAGCAGAGTCCTGATGGACCCATGTTCTCAGATTCTGGTACTAATGTTTTATTGTGTTCAGAGGCAGGAGAGTAGGGAGCGGCATGTCCATAGCTGTTCTCAGAGGGAAATTCACTGTGAATCTCAAAGGAACCCTCTCCATTTGCATGCTCCATGAGAGTGCTGAGCCCTGTGGCCAGAGGGTCCTGGACTCTTGAATTACATGGAATGTCCTTCATAATCAGGATACAATATTTTGCACATGTATCATTAGAAAATATGCTCTGTAGTCTATGCTTGCCTTTTCATTTCCATTTTCAGTATCTTGGTAGGACTAAGGATTGTAATTTTAGCTAAATTTAGTTCATCAATATCTTCTCTCAATACTTCAACTCAAAATTCACCAGACAGCTCACTGTCACAGAGACTATATCCTGTATTTCCCTGACATTTTTGATGAACTCTGTTGTCCTGTGTTTTCAGAGAGGAGCAGCAATGCTGGTTCACACATGGTGAGAGTAACGTGCAGAGAAGCATCTCCCTGTCTGACAGGTGCCCCACACAGACCAGGCAACTCTTCCCCCAGAGTGAGGCCCCATGGAATGCCCATCTCTGTGATCACAACAATGAATGCCACAGGGGATGGGCCAGTCACCATATCCCAATTTCATGGATATTTCAGGTGCTGTTCAAAAGGATGAACATTTTGTCCAGAAATACTTTTACATCAGAAGCATCAGATTAAACATATCAGCTATTACCAAATTCTATGACCACACTTTGCAGTCACGTGCACATAGGGTTTTGCATGGACACCAGACCACGCATGTGACAATGTTCCCATAGAGTCCTAATTAGCTCAAATATCCCTATTGCTCCAGGGCGTCATCAGTGTTGTAATGTCATAGTGCCTCACGTACCTCACAGGTTTTTGTGTTCACTGTCCTGCCAATGAAACTACTGCACTGTCAGTCTTGTAAAAGCACAGCCCCTGGGGTCACAGTGGTGGCTGAACCATCCAGATGTGTGCAGTTACACTGTGACATTCTCACAGGACAAGCAGACACAGTGACAGATTTATCAGGACCTATCTGTCCCTCCCTGCACAGAACTATAAAACAGTTTGTGACATCAGTCTTGCTGTAAATATAACCTTATCTAAAGACAGACATTCATGAACCTACATGCTTTTGCTTTAAGTAATAATGATGTCCCTTGTATTTGAGCATCTGCCTCTAAATTACAAGGATGTCTAGAGACCCTGATTCTTGATGTCAAAAGTTTTATAATTCTGACACTCTTATTGCTAGTGTGTAGTAAGCATTTGTTATATCTCCTGTTTCAACTACTTTGTAAATACACATGTTAACTATATTCTTACATTTTGTACTTTTCTGTGAATGTTTTTAAATGCATCTTTCAATTCTGAAGCTAATTAAAATTTGGATGGGAAGAAATGTGTTGACTTTCTCAGTCTGTGCTTTCTCTGTGAGCCCCAGTACAACCAGGTCTCCTCCAAGGCCATGTGCACCCTGACCCATTGACACATGGTCTTGTTCACTGTGGGTGTTGACATATCTTCTCCAACTTGTACAGAGTGATCGATTATTTGTGAAAATAATAACATGAATGAAGAGATGGATTTCTGGAGGTCCTTTAAAAGGGCTTCAGCCAGTATCTGCACCATTGTCGGGTCATGATTATAAATCCCAGGCACACTCACCCTGGTAAAAGGTGCTAACCCTCTGACTTCACTTACCCATGGAAACACAAGCCAAGCCACAGAACCATGGGAGTTAGAGACACCGTGGACCTGGGTGTGAGGTTGAGCACATCTCATTTGTCTGTGCTTCACACTCATGCTGCACCATCCCATTATCTGTAGAAACCCACAGTGCTGGGCTGAAATGGCCACAGCCTGAGAATCCATGGAGTAGAGGGAAGCACAGTCAACCCAGGACAGATAGACTTGTCCCCTGCTCTCTCTTAGGAGGAGCCCAGTGTCGATGTTACACCTCTGACTGAGGGCTGCACCCACTCTGCCCTGGAGAAATGAGACCCCAAGGGAGACAAGAGCCGATTAAATATGATTTGTGTGAGCAGAAGAGGGCAGAGCTCATCTTCACTGTGTAACATCTGGGCAACTTTGGAACATGTGGATGAAGAACAAGTATTTTGGTTCAACAAGAAGGATTTCCACCTGCTTTTATTTTTCTAACCTGTAAATAGCAATGTTCCATTTTACACTTATTCCCAAACTAAAATATTGTTAGGTAATCTTGCTCTGCACTTTTCTGTGCCCCTTCAACTGTATGAGATGGCATAAATGCACAGTCCATCCTCTCATTCCAGTATGAACTCTTGACATAAACGTGAACTGTGTAGCTCACTGGCCTTGGTTACTAAGAGAAACATCCTTCTCACCCCTGCAGACCAGGACCACTGCATCCTGTGGGAAAAAAGAAAGTTAGATGATGTTGGGAGACTTGTATTACCCTACCTGCATGCTCCCACACTCCTCCATCCCCAGCCTCAAGGACAGTGGTGGAGTCAGTGAAGTGGAAACATTCTCCTGGTGAGTGTGAGCACATATTCATGATTCCTGTAAAGCAGCTTTTACACATTTTTCTCTTCATGTGCACACAACACATTTCAATAGTTCATTTCAGTTCCTATCAAAAGAGAACTGTGAAGATGGTATGTAGCACAGGAAGTCCACATGGTGTGATGCCTTTTTGCTCATTGTCAGATGCTGTGGGCAAAACAGTATGCCCCTCAGTGTGAGATAATGTAAGCCAGCTGTCCATGTGGTGTGGTGTCTGTATTGAACTCCTTCCATAGAGCTCCAGCAGTGGCACCTGCCACAGTGTCTGTGAAGCTCAGAGCAGAGCAAGCACCTGTTTCTTGTGGGACACATTCACAGCTTCCTTGGGCCATGGGATGTGGCTTCACATGCCCACAGTGAAATGTGCTGTTCATTCCCCAAGGACATCAGTCTCCCAACCAGCTGTCATCTGAGACTGGCAGACAGTGCAATGGTTGCTGGTACTTGGCTACTGTACGGATGCAGGAGGGATATGTGGATTAGAGCACATCATGTCCTTGCACAAGCTACCTGTGCCCTTTCACCACAGGATCCCAGGTGGCCACTTCAACAGGGACACTGGGAAGTCCCCTTGCTTGTTCCTGTGTCCTGGGAGTTTCTTTCAATGGGATGTGGCAGGCCTTACTCAATGTGCCCCTTATGTGCTAGGGTATTCTGTAGGCTTGGGCTGCATATAAACATGTCTATAGTAACCAGGTTTCCACTTCCATCTTCATGACCCATGGGCACTGCCCTTGACAACACCCATGTGTCTCTCACACTTGAGCACTGTGACTGTTCATGCCAATCAGAGAAATGAGCCCATGATTCAGCTGTCTAACCTGATTAGTTCTTACATTTTGCTCCAGTATTTTCCAACATTCACAGTGTGGCAGTCTTTCAAACAAGAGCCTGCCCATCTATCTAAAAATACTTATCATCACTCAAGCAGCATCTTAGTGGTCATTTGGAAGAAGTTCAAGGATAAGTAGCCTTGTGGCAACAGGAACCTACAGAGCTCCCTGTTCTCCAGGGTCAGCCACAGGAGAAGACTGCCTCCCTGACCAAGAACATGAGGAGCAGCCTCTAGCGTTCATCTGCTGTCACAGACCAGTGTAATTATTCCCCTTTTAATACAGAGCCGTTCTGAGTAGTTGTCCTTAGGAAGTTGCTAGTCTCTCAGGTCCACAGCTTTAGGGATATTTTATGTTCCAAATTACTTCATGTTCTTCAGTCATAGGGTGCTTTGCATGCTAAATGGTCAGCATACAATTGTCTATACTGGGTATTCCTGAACTTGTTTACTAGGAAATTTCTGTGTTAACATTCCAGCACTTTACACAGGTGAACTCAGGAGATTCATCACTTGGTCCAGTCTGCATCAGTGCAAGTCGCATATACAGTCTCAGTCAAGTCCGAGTGTGAATACTGGTGGCCAAACACATGGATCAAGGCATCACTGGTGAGAACTCAGACACCACTGTTCATTGCACAGGCTCCCTTTCAAAGGGGTCTTCTCTGGAGTTGGTCATGGGGGAGCCGTGTGATGTTCCACGTGTGGGCTCCACATCCTCTAGATCCAGAAGCTGGGAAGGCACTGAGTTCTCCTTACTTCCAGGGGCAGACAAGAGCATCTGTTTGGTTTTCAGTATCTGGAGAGTGTCACAGGTTCCTCTTACCAAAGAATACTGAGAAAGTCCCCATTTATACAGGGACCTGGCCCTGTGATGGATTTATCAAGCATGTGTCATTTCTGTGTGCCACCACTTCATTAAAATCAGTGTATATTTATCTTCTATGCTGTGCATGTTGTTATAATGCATTGTCACACTTAGGACCTGCATCAAGTAAACATACTTCTACCATTCACGGTAATCTAATGAGTCATATAAATATCTATTATTTCAGTAAATGGATGTTACAAACCTTCCCCCATGAAAGCAAATTACCATTGGTTACTGTCCAAGATCAGGTAAAGAAAAATCCTTTACTAAGCTCTATCACTGTGGGTCCTGAGCGCCCCCTGGTGTCTTGGGTGCTCTGTGCAGCCCAGGTCTTTTGTGTCCAGCAGGGAGGTTTTTGTCTGGACTCACACTGACTTCCCCTCACTGTCTGCTGAGCAGTAATACAGGGCTGTGTCCTCGAGTTTCAGGCTGTTCATTTGCAGGTACAGTGTGCTTTTTGCATTATCTCTGGAGATGGTGAATCGGCCTTTCACAGAGTCTGCATAGTACTTCTTACTTCCATCATACCATATAAACGCCACCCACTCCAGCCCCTTCCCGGGTGCCTGGCGGACCCAGTGCATTCCAGTGCTACTGAAGGTGAATCCAGAGGCTACACAGGAGAGTCTCAGAGACCCCCGAGGCTTCACCAAGCCTCCCCCAGACTCCACCAGTTGCACATCACACTGGACACCTACAAACACAAAGACATCAATCAGTTCAGGAATTATCACATGCCCACTGTTCCTCTCACATCCACTCACACACTCAGTGTCTCTCATTCTCCACCAATTCCCTCTTAGAATAGCAACAAGGAAAACACAGCTGAGCCCAAACTCCATAATGAGAGATGTGTGTTCTGTCCTGAGCAGGCACTGGGAACACCTTGGAATCCTGAGCTGGACTCCTGTCCCAGAACTGCAGGGTCAGGGCTAGGCTGCTTTTCATGAGCAGAGGGGCCCTATTTGCATGTCCTCATTCTATATATGGATCTCTGGGGTTGGATGGTGACATTAAGGACATGGTCCCAGAGTGAGAACTGTCCAAGGAAATATGTCTTTAAGAATTTCTCTCTATGCCTTGCCAGTTTGGCTAAGTTGTTCAGAGTTTTCTCCTATGACCAAAAGGTTACAGGTCCAATCACCTCTCTTCATGTGTAGGCGTAGCAACTGATCTCTCTCTATCTATCTATCTATCTATATCTATCTATATCTATATCTATATCTATATCTATATCTATATATACATATATATATCTTTGTCACTCAAAGCAATGAAAAATATCCTGCTGTGAAGATAATAGAATAATAATATGAAAAATGAAATAATTACTCCCTTCATTTGACCCTGTGTCTTCCTTGGAGACCACACAGATCTAGGAGATGGGTACAAGACCTAGGGTAGTGGATTAGAGGACATTGTCATAAAAAGAGCAGGATTTAAACTGAGAGATCCATTTGAAATCACTAGCAATGCACACACCAGTGAAAGTCAACCCTCACAATCAGAGGGGCAATTTAAAGTGTAGGAGCTTTGTGTTCAGGAGCCAGGCAGTACCATCTGGCACCAGTCCCTATACAAAGTGACCAGGAAATGAACTAAGAACAGAGTGTGCCCCTACAGTATGTGGATTCAATATTGGTGGAGGTGGGACATCTGTCTGGAACATTGGGAGACAGACTGGTGGTCTCTACAGAGAGGCAGACAGTGCTCCTGAGTCTTGTTCCTTCAGTGGGGTTTGGTGTTGAATGTATAGAAGTCTCACTGCCTCATTTTTTCAGTCTGTAGACTCTGTGGCTCAAATATAGGGGACAGAGAAGGAACTCACTCAAGACTAGATCTGCTTAGATGAAGATGAAGCTAAAGATTGTACAGCAAGTGTGTATAAATTGTACTAATTTCATTATGGAAAACCTTGATTCAACCCATAATAGGCCATGACATAAAATAAATGAAATAACAATTGGTATGAAGAGCATCATATTTCTTCATCCATTGATTACAGAATACATAAATCCTTTAAATACCATCCCCTTCTTGGGCTGGTGGGTCTAACTCAACGTAAAATGGTCAGTCTTTGTGGTTCAGTCTTATTCTCAGCATCAGCAATTGTGTTTCTGTGGACTTGTGCCATAGTTCTAATCAGAAAAGCAAGAAACATGATCACCTCTGATTCATTTCAAGTAAATTTCAGAAATTTCATCTCCAACCTCTTCCATCTGTTTTCATGCCTGCACTTGACACTTGAGCATGCCGTCACCTCATCCAAATGAGATGGGTGTCACCTGGGCGTGAGGCCCCATGCAGGGTGGATCAGTGTGCAGAACTCGAAAAGATCCTCCCAGGCACATGGATGGTGGAGTTAAGCAAACCTGTAGCCAATGCTTCCACAGTTCTGTTCTTTATGTGGTCATTTTCATCCTCATGTAGGAAGTTCAATTTGTCTTATGTTACTTTCCTTAGAAATTACCTCACACCATCATTCAGATATTAATATATTGGGTTTGTAAAAACAATCATTTGATTTTCCAGTAAGATTGCTCTAGTAGCTATCATTTGCCTTTAAATTAATTGAAACAATTTAGTTAGAATGTATGGTGGCAACTCTTATAACGGAGTGCACTTAAAAATTCATCAAAATTGGTGAATTTTTGTAGCCATGTTTATTTTGATAACAGAATAAAGTACACATTCCAGCATATTACAGTTTATTATTTAAAGAAAGATAAAATGCATCAAAGATGGGGAAAAAGGATTTATGCATTGTATGGAGAAGATGCTGTGACTGATAAAATATCTCAGAAGTTATTTGAGAGATTTTGTGGGGGAGATTTCTCACAGAAACTAGCACCATGGCAATGTAGACCAGTTCAAGATGATAGCAATCAAATGAAGACATTAATTGAGAACAATAAATGTTATACCACACAGGAGACAGCCAAAATACTAAAAATGCATGAATCAACAAAGTTATGGATGTGTCTTTTATTTTATAGAAAATATGTCTTCAATTTTTTTAAAAAAAAGGATATTTTGTTGAAAGCACTGATTTGAAATTTAACCCATCTTCCTTACTCAGCTTTTATAAAAAAGAAAGAAAAGAAAGAAAGAAATCTTACAATTTGGGATAAAGTGGAATGACCTCCAGGGCATTATGCTGAGTGCAGTAAGTCTGACAGAAACACAAATACTGGATGACTTCACTTATATGTGGAATCTAAAGAATAACATAAAGAAACAAGGAGAATTAAAATCAGACCAATAGAACAAGAGAACAGACTGGTTGTCTCCAGGTGAATGGAGTTTGGGAACCTGGGTGAAAAAGGTGAAGTAGTCAAGACATACAAACTGACAATTAGAGATTAAATACTGGGATGTAAAGTGTACACAGTCAATAAAGTCAATAATATCTTAATTACTTTATGTGGTGACAGGTGGGTACTGGATATATTGGGCCATCAGATCACAGATTGTGTAAATAACTGATGACTCTGCTGTAGGCAAGGACCCCAATTAAATTAATATATAGAACCCTGGCTGGTGTGGTTCAGTGGATTGAGTGTTGACATTCAAGCCAAATGGTCACTGGTTCAAGTCCCAGTCAGGGCACATGTCTGGGTTTTGGACCATATCTCCACTAGGAGGCATGCGAGGGGCAACTAGTCATTGATGTTTCTCTCCCTCTATCCCCCCCTCCCTTCACCCTCTCTAAAAATAAATTAAAATCTTTAAAATTAAAATAATATAATATATAGGATGTCATCTGTAATTTAAATAGAAAAAGGAAATTTTCCCAAAACCTAGGTAGGCAAAGATAAGGGTGTGGGGCAGAGTGTGACAGGCAGGAGGCATGGCTGACTGAGTTCCAGGGCTGTGCTCACATGTTTAATTTTTACTGTAAAAGTTCTGAACATCCTGTAACTTTATTAGACATTCCCATTGAGAACCACAGCCTAGTATTATTCCCTGGTGGTTCCTACCTCAGTAACACACTGGGGGCTGCTAACCAGGACTTAGTATAATAATCTGACTTGATGAAGGGCCTTTCATTTTTTATGCATTAATTTCAATTCTGTGCAAGACACATGTTTCATGTCCCTTGGAAGAGTGTGTCTGTCATCAGCCTGAACATCTACACTCAGGTTTGTGGGTCTGTCTGCCTCTGTGTGGTGTCACCTACACTTGGTGCTGTGAGCACGATGCCAAATAAATGACCAACATCACTGGGGACCATTACCTTGTGAGTTGGTTTCATAAACTTCTGGTGCCCACTGCCCAGCAAGCACTTTTCCTGCAGCTGGCAGCTTAGAAGGTAAGGTGTTGGGGCTGGACTGACTGCTGGACCCACCAGATACTCTGGTTAGATTCAGTCAATGTAGGTCAGAGGTTTGATTACTCATCGAAATTGGGCACAAGAGTGTCTGAAAGAGACTCTGCCTTTTGTCCATGGGAGGAACCCTTCTTCTTTTACAACAGATTTCTGAGGTGTACATAATCAGGAATCCAAAGAGGTTCCCTGAGGTAAACTATTACTGGAAGACAAAACCAGAAAGAAACCTCCAAAACATCTGATTGCACCTGCTCCTCTGATGGTCCCTGTATTCAGGGACCCTGAGTGCCCCCCAGTGGTCACAGCCTGGGTTGTCCCCAAAAGCCACATCTGGTAACAGGAGCATCTGGGCCTGTGCCCCTCCTCCAGTGGTCCCAACTACTCCCCTGACCCTGATCCAGGGCAGAGTAGAACATGCTCAGTGAGGTTGCCGGACCTCTTTCCTGTAATGAGAGCATGAATGGGTGTCTGTATCTAGTAACAGGAGCATCTGGGCCTGTGCCCCTCCTCCACTGGTCCCAGACTGTAAGATTCCAAGACTGTATACACCTGTGGACTGAGTCCTCTGTATAATGAAGAAGCTTGTGCATCATCTGTGATGTGGCCCTAGATCAGCTAACGTGAGCCAGATTCACCTAGAACTGTCACAGACAACTGCTGCTAAAGTCTGTGTTGGACCCAGGACCACTATCATGGATCCACACAGTCCCTGTTCTGTTCCTTCTGTGGTCAGTGGCATTTATCTCTTTCCCATGGCTGCAGGAACTACCTTCACTGGGGATCCCAGGTCTACTTCCCCAAAATACAGCCACAGAGCCCAGAACTTGTCTGTCTGGCTCCAACTTGGAAGCACACATGGGAGTCAGTCCAAAAATCCAGCTCTGTGTGGCTTGCTGGCACTTTAACTTCCCCTAACCAAGCTGAAGGGGATAAAAAAAAAAAGACCCAGACCCACTTAGTACACTGAACTTGCCAGCCCCTCCTCACCTCCAAAGGACCTAATGACCCCCCCCCCACCTCATGCTGTCTAACAGGGATGGCAGGGCCAAATGTCCACTCAAAGCAGTACCCCTTGGCCTTGGAGGACTGCAGGACTAGGACAGGGCAGGCATAGTATTTCAGCAGTTTGGGTGGGGTGCTGCCCATGCACATTAGGTGGTCTATACTAATCCCTTACCTCAAGCCATGCAGTAGAGACTCCCAGTGCTTCTCTGCCCAGAGTCCTTGCAGAAAATAGAGGGCCCCTCAAAGTCACTACTGGGTATATCAAGGATATACCTTCTCCAGCCTGGAGCTGTTGTATGGACCCTCAAGCAGTCACAGATTCTGGTCTTGTAACAATGGGGTCACTCCCTCCCTGGAATGCTGCACTCAGAGTCTCCCAGGTGGAGAGATTCCCCACAAATTCCTACTGCCTGGTGCTACATGGGCTCTGAATTCCATCTCTACCACTATGGATTGGGGACCCCTGCATGGGCTGAGACCCCACGCTCCCAGATGGAGAGAGATCCCTGTCTCAATATCCCTTTGACTTCCCACTCACTCACCTGTGGGAGGGGACTACCCTCTCCTTCCCATCTGCTTCCCTTCTCCTTTTTGTTAAGTTTCAGAGCAGCTACAGTTCACGTGGTTTTTCATGTTAATGGTTCTGGTCCAAGAACTGGATGGAGCTCCAGGATTAATTCTCAGATAATGTTTCTCTAACATGAAATGCAATCTTTAAAAAAATTGACTTTGTGTTTATTTATATTCTGCAACTTGGAGGGACAGGAGCCCATGAAACAGCCACATCCTGCAGGTCACACTTTTGTCCCATATGACTGACCTTGTCATGTTGAATGCTGGTGAAACAGAACTTAGCATCTCCCCTGCCTGCACTACTAACAAGTATGTGGGTCTTCTAAGGAGAGAAAAGAAAGGGAGATGGGGCTCTGGGCCAAGTGGGAGTCAAGTGGAACCCCCAGAGCCTGGCAGAAAAATGGCATCTCCCCATGTTTTCCTGTTCTGCAGACATGGGGATCAGCTGACATGCATCCAGTTTCTTGTGCAGGAGGCCCCTGGACTGTGTCTCAGTGCCATATGTACACAGTATGATGTGACTGTGTCTGCAGGGCCCATGCTGATAATTGTGAGAACCACCTAGTTTGGGGGGTGTCCTTGGAAACTGTGAGCCTGCTCTTCAAAAATGGGTTGTAATACTTATCATTGTCCCACCAAACATTTGAGGGCCACTCATGGGTCTTCCCAGGGGGGTCACCGATCCAGTTGATACCCTTACCAGTAGTGCTCAGTGAGAACCCAGAGAGGGATCAGGTCAGTGTGAGTGTCTGGGAGTGTTTCATCAGTCCAGTGCAAGACTCCTGCAGGGTATCATGAGCTGAGAAGGGACAATAAGGGGCCAAGCCACTTGAAGAGGAGAACAGCAGTGTTTTAATCTCTGTGAGTGTGCCTCACTGGAATAGTTACAAGAAGGGATAGTCAGCAGTAGGAGAGTGAACCACAGTGGTGTCCATACTGAAGAAAAGCAGTAATTACCTCAATCCCAGTACCCAGCTTTTCAACCCAGCGAGGGTGGACCTGGGTGATATTTTCCGTCACTACCATGGTCTTGACCCCTTGGGGCCACAGGGCTCTGTAGTAGGGGAGCAAATCTGTGCTGGAGGATCAGTGAGACATGAGCTCTGGGCTCCATGTCTGCTCTTCCTGGGGACACCGCCATTCAAGACTAAGGCCATCAGGGAACAAAGCCTTCAGAAGGGAACTGTGCTGTGGGAAAGGCAGGGTGGTGTGGTCCCATTCAGCAGACAGCATCTTCTCCTGGGTGCTTATCCAGGTACCCATTATCCTGTGGGTGTTGTCCTAAAGGGGTGGACATAGGGGACTGGACACACACAGAAATGTGAGCCTGGACAAGAGGACATGCAGTAAGTGAGCCCTGTGCACTGTTAGTGGGAATGTGAATTGGTGCAGCTTCTGAGAAAAATAATATGGATGTTTCTCAAAATCTTAAAAACAAAACTGCTTTATGACCCAGGTATTCCACCTCAGGACATGTTTCAAAAAGTCACTATTTCAATGAGTTTTCTATAGTTACATGTTTATTTAAGCATTGTATACATCACCCAAGTCACAGATAATGTAAGTATATATTATGGAATATTATTTGCCATAAAAAATGAAAATCCTTCCATTAGTGACAATAGAAACGGACCTTGTTGGCATAATAATGGTGGGCACAGGAAGTGAGAGGCAGAAAGACAAACACTGCACGGTATTATATGTAGAGTCTAAAAAATCATTAAAAAAGATTGTATCTGTGGTTGCCAGGGGTGGAGTTGTGCAGTGGGAGAATCGGGTGTTGATGATCTGAAGGTACCAACTTTAGGATAAGTAAGTCCTGGAGGTGTGATGGACAGCATGATGACTCGATTTAACACGGCTCTATGGTCTACGCGAGTGTTGCTGAAGAGAGCAGGTCCTCAAGGTCTCAGCACAAAGGCACTCACATCCCTTTTTTTATTCTATTTTATCCCCTTCTCTCCCATTTCATTTTCCTGTGTCTATATGAAATGATGGCTGTTCACTGTATTTCTGTGGTGATCATATCACAAGATGTGTAAGTCCAGTCATTATGCAGTGCACCTTATAATTGTATGGAGCTGATGATCATATTTCTATACAACTGAAAAAAAAGTGAGGCAAAACCCAAAATAGGCCTTTTTCAAAGCTGACATACGAACTGCCAACATGCATTTGAAAACATGGTCAACATTAGTCATTATCAGAGAAATGTAAGTCAAAATCACAATGAGATATCACCTCACATCCATTAGAAAGCCACTATTAAAAACAAAATTAAAGAAAATCACAAGTGTTTGTAGAATATGGATAATAGAAACCCTTGCCCACCCACTAGGAAAAACAGTGCAGGGACTTTTCAAAAAGTGAAAATAGAAGGGTCAAAAGCTAGAGAAGTTGGACCCCTGGGTGTATACCTAAAGTAAACTCAAAGAGATGGTCAGACATCTCTCAGCAGCATGATCTTACCACAAATTCAGAACTGACAAGAGGTGGAAACAACCTAAATATCCCTCAATGGATGAAGGGATGAGCAAAAGGTGGTACATCCATACACTGGAATATCACACAACATTGAAAAAGGAAAATCCTGTGAGATGCTTCAGTGTGAATGTACCTTCAGGAATATAGGATGAGAGAAATAAGACAGTCACAAAAAGACCACTCTGTATCTTTCCACTTATGCAAAGTGTCTATCTAGATTAGGCAAATGTATGAAAACAGGAAGCAGAATGGTGAGTGCCAGAGCAGGGAGGAGGAAGGAGGTGATTGATGTGTATAAAGTTTTGCGAGATGAAAGATTTCTGCAGCCTGTTTTACCTGAACATAAACACAATTAACATTACTGAAGTGTATACTTCAGATAGCTATGATGATAGATGCTGTCTTTTTTACCACAATGAACGATTTTAAAATGTATAAAACTAGATTTCATAATTTTTATGTTGTTTCTGTTACATCTAGTCTGTAAGACCCATCCATGCTCTGTAACAGGTCAGTCCCATTTCAGACTCCACCAGCACACTGCATTTACACTGCACTGTGGTGAGGTTTGTGTTTCTGTCCTCATTTACCTTCTCTTCTTCACCCAGAGAAGCAGAGAATGGAGCAGACAAGGAGAGACACAAGAGGCCACCAGGTGCAGCATGGTGTTCTCCCACATTTTACCCCCTATAAACTTGTCCTGGACATTTTTTCCCAACTATATTCCCCATGCACTTGACTATGTTTTAATTATGCACTTTCCTAACTTTATAAAAGACTTTCAGAAAACAGAGTTATAGATGAAAGTGCAAATTCAGCATGCAGCAGTATGGTTATGAAGATAAAGAAATTACAGTTTGCATTGTGACATAAGAGTGTGAGGTGGAGTTGAGTCTACCACCACCTAGTGAGTAAAGGTGAGTTGGTATAACTTTTAAATAGGTTCCTGAAAACACTAGGGTACAAAGTACAAAGATGCTCATAATTATAATTTTGCAATAATATATTTACTTGTTTATTCTCCGAACCACATCATTCCCAAACACATTATTTTTACAACCATTACTACTGAAGGAGGTAAACATAAAATAAAGTTATTTAAGTTCATCTATTAAATACACGTTGCAGCACTTGTAGCAGGAGAACCGTCTGCAATGGGCATTTGTGTACTGGGCATTAGCATGTGGAAAACCCACTGACACACTTATACACAACAGCGTACAACTGCATGAACAGTTCTGTGCCACAGCACTCACGTGAATGCATGTCCTTTTCAAAAATGAGTGTGTGACTGTGATTGTGTGTGACTACATGTGACTCTGTGTATGACTGTTTTTGTGCACGATTGTGCATGAATGTGTCTGGCTACTGTGTTATGGTTGTTTGTATCTGTGTGTTACTGTGTGTCACTGTGTGCATGACTGTGTGTGTACTGGTCAAGTGGGAAGAGAACAAAATTGATGCTGATTACTGTATGCTACCAAATATGTTCACTCTGTGTACATTCTGTTTGGTACAGAAGTGCTCAATATATTTATTTAAAGTTTTAACAATATAGTCTGTTCAGAAGAGCTGAAAGAGCTTTGGATTAAAAATACATCCCCTTTGCCAGTTGTCATTATGGACGGGGCTATTGAACATCAGGGTCAGGGAGTCAGTTGTCCCATGGACTTCTCTTAAGATCCAGTGTGTCCTGATGAAAACACTACCTGCAGTGAAGCTTGAAACCCTTGGATTCAGGAGGAAATCTTGAAGGATCTCAATGATGCACATTCCATGTCTCAGGTCACGTGCCCCCACTGTGGTGCTAGGACTGCTTCTTGCAGGAGAGAAAAGCTCCTCCTAAGGGTGAATGTAGGGGATCCTCTGTTTGGATGACTGAGCTGACAGCCTTTTCCGGAACCTATGTGGACCCCAAGATGATGGGTGTGGTACTCCAGTCATGAGACTGATCAGGCCTGTGAACAGATCCAGGGCCCAGGGGATCTCAGTCGGAACAGGGAGGGGGCGATGGAGAGTCAGACACTGTGTGCAGCCATGCCCACCTGAGAGATGGGTGCAGAGCTTCACACACAAATGAATCATCTAAAAAGAGCCTGGCAGAGCTCAGATTCATGGGTGAAAAGGTAGAAACCACTGAGGAAAGGCTCATATACTAAGATGTGTTATCAGCCATATGTTTCAGCAGCTGAGCATTTTGTAGAAAATTAGGAAATGGTGTAAAGAAACATTAAGCCCTTTCTCTTCCACAAGAGCCATGCCAGCACTAGGAATGTAAAAACACTTAGAAACACTCCTGAACTTACACATACACGAATGTGCACAGCACAGACACTCACTAACATAAAGGTGCTGTGTGGTAAAGCACTCAGTAACACCCGACTACTCATAAATGTTCACACTGACTGACAAACGAACACACACAGTAACAGATGCACATGTGAACACATAGTCCACAGGACTATGAGGACTTTCTGCACCAGGACAGGAAATACACAGTAATACTATAATTTCCTTCCAGCCTCCCTGTGCACACGTTCACCACATGGGCCCTGGATGCCCAAGTGTCCTGATCGTTCCCTGCAGCCCACCCCCACCACTGAATACTTAAGAGGGACTTTGGTGTCTTGGTTGGCTCTGCCTCACTCCCTGTGCATGGGACAATAAACACAAGGCCATGTCCTCAGTGGTCATGGAATTCAGCTGCAGGGAAAGTTGCATGTGGGGTGTGTTACTGGGGTCAATGTTCTGTTCTTTAAGGAAATGTGAGGTGCCCACTGACCCTGGTTTCCATGCACCCCACCCCTGAACCCCTCTCCGTGGTGCACTATCCCTTATCCTGACTTATGCAGCTCACCTGGGACAGAATACCTAGGCACAAGAGGGACACTTTGAGTAACAGATGCCTCACCTTTCAGCCTCTTTACCTGAGACACTAAGAAGTGAGTTTCTTCAAGAAGATCCCCAAGCCTGCTGTGTCCATGACGCACTATCTGGTGCTTGGGCTCACCCCCAGCCAACAAACAGGAAAACACAAGCTTTCTGTGGGCTGCCCTCTCTCCAGGGGCCAGTTCTCACTGACGTGTTGGAAAGTCCTTGTTTTGTGAGCTGTGGGAGACTCAGAGCAGAGATTAAATCATACATGTGCACACACAGCACACACCACACACAGTCACAAACACATGCAAAGAAGTTAAAATGTGGGCATGCACACTAGCACACACTCACATTCTCCCACACAACTTCCAGCAGCCCAGGAAGGAAGCCTTTTTCCAGGTTCTTGGGGTGCATCTGTGGCCATGATCCTCAGAGATCCAGGATATCTGAACCAGGGTACTCAGGAGCATCCAGAAAAGATTCTGCAGAGGAGTTGACATGGGGAGATTGATTTCTATTACTTGGTTGGAACAGAATTATAATCACAAGTGTTCATTTCAAAAGAAAACTAAAGAAAATCAGACTAAAAATACTGTGATATTTGCATCCAGATGTTAGAGAGCATTTCCATATCCGCTCAGTTAATGAGGAGCAAGAGGGCAACATGTGCCAGGGAAGACAGAGACCTGAGGGGTGGAGATTATGAGGGATCATCGCAACCCCTGTGGGAGAAGGTGTGTCTGTCAGTATGAAGGAGACCTGTCAGGAATTTGTGTGCATGCTGGGGGACAGAGAGCCTGAGATCAGCACACAGGGGCCTGGGTGGAGCCAGATCCCTCATTTGGGGAATTTTTCCTAGCACCGGGAAGATGAGAGCACTCACAGTGGTCCATTGTCAAGGAAGGAGAACAAAGCATGTGAGCATGACAAAGGAAAGGTCTGTGGGTACAAGGGTGATCTCATTTGCAAACAGACTTCTTCCTTTGCTGCCTAAAGTGAGAATGTGGGAAATCAGAGCCTCAAAGAAGGAAGAAGTCTCTCTGGATGCTAAGCCTCTCTGTCTTCTGTTACTGATAGAAACACATACCAGGTCACTGAACCACAGTGGCCAGAGATGCTGAGGACCCCAGTGTGAGGTCCGGATTGTCTTGAAGATCTGTGCTTCACACTAACTCTGTGTTCCCCCATGCTCTATAGAGATCCCCAGAGCCAGACTGGAATGACTACCAGCCAAGGGCACCATGGAGCATAAGGCAGCACAGCCCACCCCAGGATGAGTCTGACCTTTTCTGGGTTATCAGCTCAGAATGAGCCCACAGTGGATGCCATTTCCCTGACTGAGGGCTGCAACTTATTTGCCTTGGTGAAACGAAGCCCTGAGGGATACAAACACACAGCAAACATGATTTGTATGAGCAGAAGAGGATGAAGCTCATGTTCACTGGGTAACTTATGAGTGACTATGGAACATGCAAATGAAAAGCAAATATTTCTCCAACATAAAGGATCCTCACCCATTTTTACTTTTCTATCCTGTAAATAATTGTAGGGGGCCAGTTTGTTTTGATCTGGCAAATGTGACTCAGCTCTGTATAGAAAACCTACAGAAGAGAGGTGGTGAGCAGGAGCCAGACCTTCAAACTGAGTTTCCCCATGGGAATCAGGCCTTGAAAATGTATACAGACTGTTATGGCTAGCTCTTGATGAAATTCCATCACCCTGGGCTCAAATAATAAATGTGTATTGTGTACCTTCAAGGTAATTTCCAAAGCCTGTGTGAATGTTCCCAAGGACAGAACAAATCAGCTTGCTGCCTTTCCCTCCTGCATATGTTATTTTCATTTTCTTGATTGTACCTAAAATGTAGACAATGATATTCTATGTAAGAGATAATAAATCCCCCTTTGATGTAAGACCCAGAAAAACAATAAAAGCTTGTTTAGGCAAGGGTCGGACATCTCCTCTTGAGAGAGTTGCTGAGACATTCAGAGGCACTCTCCTCTTGAGAGATTGGCCATGCTGTCTCCTTTTTCACCACAAGATTGCTGTAGCCTGTGCATTTATTCTCATCTTCAGTCACAACAGGTGTACTCTGCTCCCTGGAGTCCCCCATAAATAACACCCCTTCATTTTATTTTTATTTCCAAACAAAAATACTGTTAATAACCTTGCTCTGAACTCTTCTATGTCCTTTCACTGTTCCAAATGGGGTGAAGACACTGTGCACTCCATCAGGCCTGTGTGAATCATGATATAAAAGTTGAAATGTGTAGTTTGCTGAACTCATATTGCTTGGGGAAACCTGATTCTCACCCCTGGAGGACCATGCCCACTGCATCCTGTAGGAAAAAGGAAGGTGAGATGATGTGGGGGAACTGGCATGGCCTCACCTGCATGCTTCCGCACACCTCCTTCCATGTCCCCCAGACAGTGGTGGAGTCTGCAGTAGAAAAGTCCCTCATCCCCACATGGTGAGTGTGAGAACACACTTGTGATTACTGTAAGCCAGCTTTCACAACTTTATGTAACCTCATGTGCACACAACGCTGTTGGGAACCACTCTGCTGGTTTCAGAAGCTGTAACCTCCCATGGCTGAGGCTGAATGAGATAACTTGGGACCATAAGCCACTAAGGAGACAAAGCTCATCTCCCTGGCAGGGGCACAGCCTCTGCCTCTTTTACTTCACCCTGCCTGCTCTCAGTGCATGATCAGTTAGCCAATGACAGGTACGATTCATCAAGGGAGGGATGACCTAAGACAGGCACAATCATGGGGGTCCCACAGGGAAGGACTTGGGGGTCTATAGAAAAAGGGGTTGATGGACCTCGCCCCTTGGCTTTGACATAGCCTGAATCCTCATTCTGTCTACAAGAAGTCTCCTAATCTCTTGGCTGCCTTACTGCCCCTGCCTGACTTAAGCCTGAAACAATGACAGAGGGTATTGCAGCCCTGTGCTGGAAACGGTGGGTTCCTTGGGGTGAAGAGGACTAAGAAAGAATACAGAAAATCCTGTGAAACTTGCTTTACTAGGAATGCTCTCAATTAAATGATAAGGGTCTGCACAGGAAATGAGTTTGTTTACAAAAGTTTTGTAGCCTTTTAGCTAACTGACCCTGACTCAAAATAAGCCCTCATAGTTCTTTGTATGTTATCTATTGTTTGATCCTTATGCCTGGCAATCATTAATGAGACTTACCCGTATTCCTGTGCAAATTGAACCCAATAAAAGCCCACGGTGGAAAAGGCTCTTGGCCCTTCTTCTTTGAGAGATTAGTCACCTTTCCTCCCCAAGCAGTTCATGTCCTGGTAGACTTATTCTTTTCCATGGTGGCCAGGGGAGGTTGTTTGGTGGGCGGAGCCCCCACACACAACACATGTTTTGATAGCACATTTCCATTTCTGTCAAACCAGGACTATGAAGATGGTATGGGACACAATAACTCTATCTGATATGGTTCTTTTTTGTTCATTGTTGGATGGTTATAAAGTTCATCTCTCGATGTGAGACAATTTAAGGTATCTGTCCATGTAGTTCTGTGTCTGTATTGAATTCCTCTCACAGGCACTGAGAAGTGGTCACCTGCCAAAGGTCTGTGAAGCACAGATTTAAAAAAAAGTGTGTATTCCTGTCAGGACCCATTCACAGCTTCCTTGGGTCACAGGACATGTTATGACCCATCCATGGTGAGCCATGGGGGCCGTTCCCCAAGGGCATCTGTCCCATGGCTGGATGCCATCTCTCTGCCTGGGAGACAGGACAGAGGTTGCTGACACTTGGTTCTGCCATGGGCGCAAGATGAATATACAGACTTTGAGCCCATCACTCACTAGCACAAAGTCCTCATGACCTTTTGACACAGGACCCCATGTGGCCACTTCAACGGGGGCACCGGGAAGTTCCATTGATGTTTCCTGTGTCCTGGGAATTTCTTCCAATATATCTTGACAGACCCACTCAATGTGCCCCTTACATCTCTCACAATTTCTGTAGGCTCAGGCTCCATATGGTCATCTGTTTAGTAACCCGGTTTCCTATACTGTCTTCCTGACCTATGGCCTGGGCACTGGGCTATTTCTGTCTGTCAGGAAAAGGCACCCATAATTCATCTGACTGATCTGATTCACTCTTAAGCTATGACCCAGTATTTTTTAACATTTACAGTATGGTGGCCTTTCCCACAAGAGCCTGTCCATCCATGCAAAAATGCCAGCTGTAAACCCAGCAGATTTTTCATAGTCATTTGGAAGATGTTCAGGAACCAGTAGCCGTGTGACAACAGGAAATGAAAGGTCCCTGTGTTCTGCAGAGTCAGCTGTAGAGGAGGAGATGCTTCCTGACCAAGAACATGACAAGCAGCCCCTTGCACTCAGCAGGTGTCACGACCCCAGTGCAAATTATTGAATTTTAATACACAACCATGCTGGGCATACCTGTCCTTAGGGAAGTGCTTGTGTTTCTGGCCCAACATTTTATATATATTTTAGTTCTAAATTACTTTATATTCTTCAGTCATAGGGAACTTCTCATGCCAAATAATCAGCATATAATTGTCTCTAGCAGGAATTCCTGCATCCCCACATTGGGGAATTTCTGTTCAAAAATACCAGCACTTTCCACAGGTGAACTCATCGACTTTCCTCACACAGTCCAGTCGGCATCAGTGCAAACTGTAGATACATCTTTAGTCACATCCAAGTGTGAATATGAGTGACCAAATGCACTGACGAAGGTGTCAGAGGTGAGAATTCAGACACCACTGCTTGTTACTCAGGCTTCTTTTCAAAGGTGGTCTTCTCTGGGGTTGGTCATGGAGGAGCTGTGTGATGTTCTACATGTGGGATCCATGTCATCCACATCCAGCAGCCCAACTGTGGGCTGCTCCACCCAAAGATCACCCCAGGCTGCCATGGGTGAGAATAATTCTATCACAGCAGGATCTGCCTGGGGAGGAAGGCTGACCAGGCTCTCAGAGGAGAAACATGTTTTAGCCTCTCTCTCAATGGGCTTTTATTGAGTTTAGCTTGCATAGGGATACATATCTAAGAAAGGAGGTATGGTTTACAGATAACATTTCTGAGATCATAGGGATCTTTTTGCATCAGGGTCTGGTAGACAGGGTGATGCCAATCAGCTGTAAAACCTTGGGAAACAAACTTATTTTGTGCTTGGGCCCTTAACATTTAAATTGAGGATATTGTTAGCAAAGTGGGCTTCATAGGACTTTATGCATTCTTTCTCAGGCCCTACTGTCCCCTACCAGGAACTGCCAGTTCCAGCACAGGGCTGTGACCCCCCATCAGTATTGTTTCAGGCCTGAATTAAGCTGGGAAAGAAAGTCAGCCAAGAGATTAGGAGACTTTTTACAGATAATGTGAGCACTCAGGCTATGATAAAGCCAAGGGTGTGGGCTTTTTGTCCCTCCTCCATAATCCCCTAAGCCCTTCCCTGATGGTTCCTTCTTGTCTGTGTCTTTCTTAGGCCATCCCTCCTTTGAGGAATCTTACCAGTCATTGGCTAACTAGTCATCCACCTGGGGGCAACTGGGGTGAAGTAAAGTAAAGGCATAGCCTCTGCTGGGAGGATCAGTTTTGTGTCCTTAGTAGCTTATGGCCCAAGGTGCCCTGCTGTGGGGCCTTTTCACCTGTTGGTGGGGTTATAGTTTCTGAAACCAGGCAGGGCAGTTCCCAACACTCAACAGGCACTGAGTTCTCACTTAGTTCCAGGGACAACCAGGAGAATCTGTTTTGTTTTCACTGTCTGGTGAATGTCATTGATGGCTCTACCTAGGAGATCATTGAGAAAGTTGCCAATTCTACAGAATAGTGGACCTGTGCTGCATTTATCCAACATGTGTCGCTTTTGTGTGCCACTGTATCTTTTAAATTACTGCTTGTTTATTTTCCATGCTGTACATGTCACTGGCATGTATTATCACACTTGGGACTTCCATCAAACATCCTTCTAACAAACAATACAGAAATCTGATGAATGATACATCTTCATTTCAGTACATGGACATCACAAATGTTGCCCCATGAAAGAAAATTATCATTGGTTATTGTCCAAGATCAGATAAAGAAAAAGTCTTTGCTAAGATCAATCACATTGTGTCCTGAGTGCCCCCTGGTTTATTGGGTGCTCCCTGCTCCAAAGGCCTCCTGTCTCCTTCAGGATGGCTTTTTTTCCTGCTCTCACACTGACTTCCCCTCCTTGCATAGCTCCCACAGTAATGCATGGCTGAATCTTCAGCTCTCAGGCTGTTCATTTGCACACAAAACTCGTTCTTGGAGTTATCTGGAGATAATGAATCAGCCCTTCACAGAGTTGACATAGTATGTGCTACCACCACTAGTAATGCATGAGACCCACTCCAGCCCCTTCCCTGGAGCCTGGCGGGCCCAGTCCATATAGGAGCTACTGAAGGTGAGTCCAGAGGCTGCACAGGAGAATCTCAGAGACCCTTCCAGGCTTCACCAAGCCTCCCCCAGACTCGACCAGCTGCACTTCACACTGGACACCTGCAAACTCAAAGATGTCAGGTCAGGAAACTGTCACATATTCATTGTTTTTCTCAGACATATCCATTCACATACTCGGTGTCTGTGGTTCTCCATAAATCACCTCTTAAAATTGCTACAATGAAAACCTAGCTGAGCCCAAACTTCATGGTGAGTGGTCTGTCTTCTGTACTGAGCAGGAGCTGGGAACACCTTGTCATCCCAGGCTGGGCTCCTATCCCTGACCTTCAGGGTTAGGACTGGGCTGCTTTTCATGAGTAGAGGGGCCTTATTTGCATGACATCCTACTGTATGCAGAGCTCTGGCTTTGGACACTGACATGAGTAACATGTTCCATAGTGTAACCTGTCTCAGGGCACAGGTTTGTTGACAATTACTCCCAAGTCTTCAGCAGTTTGGTTCAGTTGATTGGAGCATCATCCCGTTACTGAAAGTGGGAACTTAGATGCCAGGTCTGTGTGTGTATGATCCCTTGTCTGGGTGTGTACAGTGAGCAATCTCTCTTTCTATCTCTCTCCTGCATGCCCTACCTTCCTTGCTCTCTAAAAAAATAAAAATAAATTGTCCTGTGGTGAAGAGAAAACATAACAATATGAAAAATAAAATAATTTATTCATTCATTTGGACCTGTGCCCTCCCCAGTGTACAATCTGCCACAGAAGACGGGCACATGACCTAGGAGAGTAAATTGTCATAAGAGGGGATGGATGTAGAATGAGAGATGACTTCAAGAACCACCAACACTGAACTCACCAAGAGATTTCAACCCTCACTGCCAGAGGTTTGTGTTCAGGATACAGGGAGTTCCACCTGACCCTTTTCCCATCCAAAGTGATGAGTATGAACTAAGAACAGAGTGTGACCCTAGAGCACACTCATCCAGTGCTGGAGGAGGTGGAGCATCTGTGTGGATCACTGGGAGGCATGCGTGTGAACTTCACAGGGAGGCAGTCTGTGCCCCCAGGTCACGATCCTCCAGTGCAGTCCGGTGCTCAATGTGAAGCAGCCTCACTGACTTATTTTTTGTTTTATTCCTAGACTCTGTGGTAAAACCACGTTCAAGCATTGAGGACACAGAACAAACTCAGTCATGACTAGATATTCTTAGGTGAAGATGCAGGTAGAGATTGCCGAGTAAGTATGTTAAAATTATATATATTTTGTTGTGGAGAACTTGATGCCAACCACTAATATAAAATAAAGAATAAATGAAATTATAATTGACATAAAGAACATAATTTTTCTTCATCCATGGATTACAGAGTGTGTGGGGTGGCTCTGCCCACAGCCTCCCCCCACCCCGCCCCCAGCTGCCACAGATGAGAATAAGTCTACCAAGACATGATCTGCTTGGGGAGGAAAGGTGGCCAATCTCTCACAGGAGAAGGACCAAGAGCCTTTTCATCAATGGGTTTTTATTGGGTTTGTTTACATAAGCATTCAGGTAAAGCTCATTAATCATTGCCAGGCAGTAAGGATCAAACAATAGATAACAAAGAACTCTGAGGGCCAATTGAGTCAGGGTCAGATAACTAAAGAGCTGTAAAACTTTGAGGAACAAATTTACTTCTTGTTTGGACCCTTATCATTTAATTGAGAACATTCTAAACAAAGCAGGTTTCACAGGATTTTACGTATTTTTTCTTAGGCCTGATTGACCTAGGGAACCTGCCCTTTCCAGCACAGGGCTGCACCACCCTCTGTCATTGTTTCAGGTTTAGGTGGAGCAAGGGAAGTAAGGCAGCCAAGAGATTAGGAGATTTCTCACAGACAATGAGGATTCAGGCTTTGTTAAAGCCGAGGGGAGAGGGTCCATCACCCCCTTTTGCTGTGCCCCCCCAAAGTCCTTCCTTGGGGGCCGCCCACATGATCGTGCCTGTCTTAGGTTGTTCACCCCTTGGGAAATCTTACCCGTCATTGGCTAACTGACCAAACATTGGGGGCCAGTTATGGATGAAGCAAAAGGAGCAGAGGCAGCACTCCTGCCAGGAAGATAAGCTTTTGTCTTTTTGGTGGCTTATGGTCCAAGGTCACTCTCTCGGCCTTAGCCTTGGTGGGGGTTACAGCTTCTGAAATCAGGCAGGGCAGTTCCCAACAACAGAGTGAATAAATCAGTTAAATAACCACCTCTTCCTGCAGCTAGTGGGTCTGACTTTTTATGAAAATGGTCAGACCCATGGGTTCAGCCTTATTTTCACCATCAGGGTCTGTGGCTCTGTGTATTGTGATGTGGTTCTAATCAGGTATGCAACAGACAGGATCATCTGTCGTTCATCATAAGTAAATTTCATAAGCTTTGTATCCTCCCTCTTTTTCATTTGTTTCATGTCTGCACATGGCTCTTCAGAATGCTGTCAGCTGCTCCACACAAGTTAAGCATCACCTGGGCATGAAGGCACATGCTGCATGGGTCAGTGTGCTTAATGGGAAGCAGATCCCCACAGGTACATGGGTGGGGGAGTTAAGGAAGCCAGGATCCAACACTTCCAGGGTTTTTGTTCTTTATGCAGCCATTTTCATCCTCATGTAGCCAGTTCATGTTGTGTTATGTCAATTTCCTCAAAAATAGCCTCAGATAGCCATCTAGTTTAAGAGATTAGGTTGGCCAAAAAACTCATTTGGTATTTTTTCTATAAGATGGCTCTAGTAGAGTTTAGTTATCTTTAACTTAATTTGTAAGAAATTTGTTAGATTGTGTTGTGACAGGCCATGTCCTTGGTGGTTACAGAGCTCAGCTGCAGGGAGAGCTGGATCAAGGACAGGTCCCTGGGCCATAATTCTGCTCTGTAAGGAATGTTGGGGTGTGCACTATTCCTGGCCCTATGCACCCCATCCTTGCAGCTCCTCTCTGGGACTCACCAGTCCTGAGCCTGACTCATGCAGCTCACCTGGGACAGGACACCTGGAGACAAGGAGGACTTTGAGTAAGGGCCACCTCACCTTTAAGCCTCTTTACAGGTATTATCCGAGACCCTCTGAAGTCAGGCTATGTCAAGGAGAAGATCCCAAAGAAACTTGTGTCCATGACACTCTCTTGTCCTTAGACTCATACCCACCAGACAGAGAGGGAAACACAAGCTTCCTGGTGGGCTGCACTCTCCCTGGAGCCTGGGTCTCCTGGTCACTTAAGAAAGTCATTTTTCTGCTGGCTGTGGTAGGTTTAGAACAGAGATTAAATGATACGTGTGCACAACATACAGTCACAAACACATGTCCCAACAAGATAACATGTGTGCGCATACACACACACACTCACTCACTCACACTCTCCCACACAAATTCAAGGACCTCAGTAAGGAAGCCTGTCCCCAGGTTCCTGGGGTGAAGCTGAGACCCAGCCCATCAGGGAACCAGGATGGGTGAACTGAAAGAGTCAGGAACATCCAGGTTCCTGATGCTTGGACTGGTGAGTGCTCCCTTAGATGACAGGACTCAGCAGATGTGATTAAGATAGGGGCGACTGAATTAAGGTAATGACAAAGGGTTGACATCCTTAGTTCCAAGTTGGGACACACATGGAATCATGTATCCTTTTCAAAAGGAAACTAAATGAGAGTAACAATACAGTGGTTGTTGAAACTGATGTTCGGTTGTGTTTCCACACCCACCCAGTAAATGAGGGGCAAAAGGTTAATGTGTGGCAGGGAGGGCAGAGAACTGAGGGGTGGAGGTGCTGGGGGATGATGACAAACCCTGCAGTGAGGGGTGCCTGTCAGAAGGA
>PVIA01013952.1:0-29296 GCA_004024845.1 Tonatia bakeri
GAAAGGAGGAAACTGGGGCTGCCACTTTAAACATCCAAATTTTTAAAAGAAGAGGTGGTATTTCAAATATTAATCTCTGAAAGAGAAATCAGGGTACATTGGTTGAGGTTTGTGCAGATATGGTAAAGGCACAGTTCCAAATTTAACCTCTTGCTGACAGATTGTTTCAAATTGCGTGGCAGTGACCAAGTCATGGATTCTGGACACTGGCGCAGACTAAGTGGGTATCTTGGTGAGGCTCAAACTGGAAGGACCACACCCATCTGCCCTCCCTCAGACACCGATATGTCTCTGCGACAATCTCTGGCTAGACTCAGTATATTGAGTTCGGAGAACATAACTTTATCAGAAATAGTGCTCTTGGGCTGGAGATAGGCTTACTTTCTTTCTTTAAAAAAAAATTTATTGACTGATTTTCAGAGAGAGGGGGAAAAAGAGGGAGAGAAACGTCATGAGCGAAACATCGCTTGGTTGCCTCTTGTACGCCCCTAACTGGGGACCTGGCCCACGACCCAGGCATGTGCTCTGAGACCAGGAATCGAACCGGTGACCTTTTGGTCAATGGGATGAAGCCCAACCCACTGAGCTACACCAGCCAGGGCTAGGCTTACTTTCTGAATTTGGTGGTTGTGGGGGACACTGCCAAAATGATTTTGTTCAGCCTTTGAGTTAATATAATTTGTATACTGTTGTGATCTATTTTAGAATCTCCTGGGGACAAACCTATTAAGGGTCCCAAGAGGAAACCCAAGAGAATGGTGATTGGTAATGAAGGGCCATCCTCATGAAAGTGGGAGTAGGAGGGTCCAGAGACCACCTCTGCCCTAGGGGGATAGGTACACTGCAGCTGACCAACATTCACTGCTTAAGGGACAAAAGCTGGCGAGTGTTGGAGGAGGACAACTTCTTCCCCACTCTTGACGCCCCCCTCTGCGTGGGGCAGCATCAGTGTGTTCACTGCTCCTGGCCTCATCACACCCTGACTCCTGCTGTCAGCGGCGGAGTAACTGGTCTGATCAGTGAGCCTAGAAAAGGACACTGTGCTGTCAGAGCCCAGCCCCTGCTCTCCCCTTCTCCTTGGGGTACCTATTCCGCTCAGCAACTTCCTTGCCTCTAGGAGGTGGGTCTACCCCAGACTACTGCTGCTGCATGAGAAAACCTGTCACACTTTGCAGCTCAGTATTAGAAAGCTCACTGGCCCTTAAAGATGAGCCAGTTCTACGTCAACTTATAATAAAAGTGAAGTTTTGATCTCCATCTGCCTTACTATTTCTACTGGTTCAGAACTTGGGCAGGGAATAGAATTTTATTCACTGGGTTCCCTACAATTCTAACTTAGATCTGAAACTTACCCATTTCACAACAAAGTTCGTTTTTCTGTCAGTCTTATCTTCCCAATTATTCCATTACCATAATACTGATACACTTTTACTTCATATGCTTTTCAGTTCCATTTCTAGTTATGTCCAATGCACACGCTCTACTCCAGTCAGGCAAACCTTCTTTCCATCTCTTCCCACAACTGGCTAATTTCTGCCTGTGCGGTCCATGCCCCACTTGAAATCTGTTCCCTTCCCCAATCCACATTCCATCCTCTAATATCCAGTCAATATGCATTTCTAAAAATCTCTCCTGGTTAATATCATATAATCTGCCTACTTACTATATGTCCTATCAATAGCTATTTTTTTAATTTGTCCCTTATTTAATTTACTTTCATTCTTTTGTTTTGGAATTACCCTTAATGTTTTTAATGTGTTTCTTGAAACAGTCTTGAAGACATTCTTGTTTGAAGGCATAGCTTACAGCTGTGTCCAAGGTTCTAGGTCAGCTTTACTGTCCTTTGACAGAAGGGAAAGAGAATCAGGCAACGCAAAAGTATATGGCTAAGCTAGGGGTTCCACTTGGAGAGTGACACAGGGTCCGGTGTACCGGTGCTGACGGAGTGATGAAAAAGCCAAGGCCAAGCCCACTCATGGGAGAATTAACTGGAGGAGTGAACGAGTGGCGGTAGAGCTGTCAAGGGTGATGTGACAACAAAAGCACTCCGTTTCTGCTGCAGCACATCATTTCCCCTCACAGCTGTCATCAGTCTGCCATCCACAGTAAGTGACAGACAGCTGTGACCTGGCACACTGCTTCAGCACACACAGGACAGGACTCAACAAATGTTAACAACCAGACATGAGTAATGTCATACAGCATCTGTGCTGGGGCTCCTCTAAAAGTTGGCAAACACACTGCGATTTTCAAAGCCCTCCATGATCCGGTCCTCATGTCTCTCGGTGTCACTGGCCAGGCCTCTTTGTTCCTTCTGTTCCGACCATACTGAACTACTTACAGCTTCAAAAACACGCCGGACTGTTTCAGGTTTCTATTGTTTTTGTTCCTATTACTCTCTCTGCCTTTCCCTCTCCTGATACCCATTAAGATGCAGCTTTTAGGAAGTATTTCCTGATCCATCTCTAGGTAGAATGGATGATTCCTTTCTCAGTGTCCCCAGTAGATCTTGCTTGCATCCTGTTACAGGATCTGTAACGTTACTGATGTATTTGCTTGCACAGATGCCTTTCCTATTAGACTGTCAATCATTTGATACCAGTTACTATGCCTCACTGAAGTCTACATTCACTGTTTACGTAGAACTGTGTACCTGTATGTAATAGGTACTCAGTGAATTTCTATGTAAGAATGACTGAATTAATGAACTAAAGTTCTTTTCACTTAAACTGCCAATAGATATCGATTCAACAAACATTCACTGGATCTCCATCACATGCCAGATGGCACTGGGCTAATGTGGTATAGTACAATAAGCACTGGTTTTGAAGGAGCAAAATCATTACTCTTTGACATTTACTAGCTGTGTAATCTTGTGCAAGTTACTTAACTTTCTAATCTTCATTATTTTCATCCATAAAACTGGTCAGGAGAAGGTGTTATAAGGATTAAATTAAATTTAGGAACAGCCAACAGGCACTAAAAAAACAATTCCTTTCCAAGAAGTCTCAAAGGGTTTATAGACTGGTAAAGGAGACTTAATAGAAATAAATAACTCTAATGTAAAATAATGTGACTTTGTTACTGTAATAATAGCAGGTACTCCTAGAACAGATGAGAGAGAAATTCTGTGAGAGTCTAGGAGAAGGGACAATGTGACAGATACAAGAAGGAGGAGTGGACAGTCACATTCTTCACCTCTCTTCCAGACTCTAAGCAAAGAGCACAAAGGCACAAAGATGTGAAAAAGAATTAAATAGCTGGGATATAGAAACAGGCTTGCAGACAGGGGTGCAATAAAAAAGAAATGTTAATTGCAATAGGTTTTGAATGGGTTTATAGCATGACATCGGTAGCAACCAGGAGCCATGAAAGCTGTTTAAGCAAAGGAGAAACGTGAGTGAATCTATCATTTGGAAAGCTGACTCTGGCAGTAATGTGGACTACAGACTGCAGCAGGACAGACTAGGGGCAGAGAAGCTAGAATACACTTACATAAAACTGTGGAATTGCTAAATCCTAATAACAAATTTCAGCTTTATAAAAGGACGAGGCACCAAATGTCAGTACCAATCTAAATACAAGCGCTTTTTAAAGGGACCTACAGGAGCAGAAATGCAAAGGGCTGATGTGATGCACTCTAAACACCCTCCTGTAAGAACTCCGAAAGGGGCAATGATGTCAAATGTGCTCTTCTTGTAAGCTGAGCACTCTCCCATTTCCCTGTCAATACCAAGTGGATATAAATGTTAAAAACTTACCTTTGACAGTACCCTGGGGCAACACACGCCCGTGAAGATGAATCTAGACTACATTCAGTGCAAAAACCAAAACCCTGAAAAGAGAGAAAAATACAATGAGCCATATGCTTGCAGCAACACACCATGGCAAGTGGCAGAGCACAAGTTCAGAATTCAGGCAGCCTCGTACCAATCCAGGCTCCTCCATCCACCAGCTATTGACTCTGGCTAATGGCCTAACCTGTCAAGCCTCAGCTTCCTCATTCAACACTGGGAACAATATCACCTTCCTCAGAGGGTTCTTTGGAAGCTTAAATAAAATGTACATAAAACACTTAGCACAGGGCAGCATCAACCACGTGTTCAATTAAGGCAAGTAGTTATTAAGAATGTGAACTGTAATACTTCCTGAAGAAACAATAAAACCCACATTATACTTATATTATTTTACTTTATTTGTTCTGCCAGAAAAATACCAAATTGCCTTTTCAGCTTCTCCATGTGACATGACGATGTCTCCTAATCACTTTACATCCAACATGTTCCAAACTGCCCTCTCCATCCCCCACCCAGACCTAGTTCTGTCTCCACTATCTCAATCAAGGGCGCCACCTCTACCCAGCTGCTGGTCAGAACCTCAGATTCATCCTGAATTTTGCACTTTACCTCAGTCCTCTCATAGCACATCAGCAAGTCCTGTCATTTCTGTTTTCACAATACGTATCTTGCACCCACCCACAAGTCTTCATTGTCACTGCCATCATCATTTCTCAACTGTGGAGTCCTCGTAGGTGGCCTCCCGCAGCCTATTCTTGCTCCTCCCTAATCCACTCTCAAATAATGACTGAAAAAGCCTCTTCAAAATCAAATCAGATCACAGCAAATTGCCAAAAAAGGTAGTGAAATGTTTATTTCAATATGGGATGCCTCAATATATATGAAATACATATTTATATAATACCTGTAAGTATACAAATATATTAATATATATATAAAATGACAGCCATTTAATAGACATTTAGAGATCCCAAGCCAGTCCCCTCATTTTACAATGGCAAAAACAAATTTCAGAAGGATATTCTTTTCAAGGTTGGCCCTGTGTGCGTGCGTGCGTGCGTGCGTGCGTGTGTGTGTGAAGGTAGGGAAAACAATGCCAGGCAAGCCTGGCAGAAACTTCTTTGTGATTAGCATCCACATTGTGTCAGGAAGCCTGTCTCACTATTCGGAAGTTGGCTCCTTAGTTTCACAATCAATGTTTCTGTCCAAGAAAGTGCATTCCATTCCTCATGGCTACAGATTGTAAATTACAGCTTTAGTTTCACATTATGTCACGATGTGTGAGGTGGTACTTTAGTGAAACTTGAAAACACCTCACTGCCCTCTATCCATCCATCACCTCTACATTCGCTTATTTTTAACAGCATTTGTAGAAATAAATCTCAGATGGAATTGTGCTATAGTGAGTATCAGTAATACTTTATTATCCTTATCTTCCTACTATGCACATCACTGTCCCAGCAATCTTCTAAAAAGCGCATTTGACCTCTGAGTATGTCACTGCCAAAATTCATCCTAGAGCTACCCATTATCTCGGGGGAAAAATTCAAGATTTGTCTTAGGTGCACCATCACTTAACACTCTATTCACACTGATTGCACATAGCTCCCACGTCCACAATACATACACTAATGTTTCTCAGGGCCCTTTGCCTAATTCCCTTCCTTTCCTCTTTTGAGATCTGCCTTGGGTGCTGTCTCTTGAACTTTCCTGTACTCTCCTTGGCCGCACTAAGTGTTCCTCCTCTGAGGTATGCCATATGATATTGGTAATATCCATGGGTCTGTTTCCTTCTCTCAACAGGGGCTCCTTGACAGGAAGAACAATCTAAGTCTTAACACATTTTTGAATTTGGTATTAAGTAGGAGTTTAATAAACATAGCCGAACTGACTCCTGACATGATCTCTACAACTCAGAACTTCGGCATGGATGTTTCCCCATTAAATGGCACTGAGGAAAGTGGAAGAAGCTAGCTGCAACTTCCAAGAAGGGCCTGGCCCTCACAGAGGATGTGAGCTACGTGGTTATATGTGACCCTCAGCACCTCAGGGACAGACTGATTCTTTTATTTTTCTGTCAACCACAGACCATCAAGATAACAACCCTGACTAAATTTCAGTTCTCCATTCTAATCAGTTTCTGCCCAGGCTAAACAGGACTGCTTCTCTGGTCTTATCAGTAGTCTAAACTCTGTAGCAGCTTCATAAAGTAGCTCATTATTACATATCTTATTAACAGATAAGCTTAGGACACAGTGGCCAGCTCAGTCCTTTGCCTGCTTGGCAGCTGGTCTCAGACACTGATGTTCAGTGAGAGAAAAGGAGTTAAGGCAGAGGAGAGGGGGGCAAGGGAAAATGGGCAATATTCCAACTACTCTGGAAACCAGCTTCATTACTTTCTCTGCAGGGCTGTGTACCTCTGTATCAGATGTATTCATACTCAAGATAAACATAAAATTTAATTCTAAAATCAACATCTGAAATGATCTAGTTGAAGTTATCTACAGCACTATTTTCCTTCTAAGGTATGCATAGTGGCAAATTCCATTTCAAAACATCATCTGAAATATTCAGAACTATATACTGTAATCTGACTATCTGATCCTGTACAGCTTCAGAAGTAAACTTTGTGGACAACTCCAGTTTTCTCTCTTTTCTTGCAGAGTAACCAGGTCGGCCTTGGAATTCACACAGGGGTAGAGAAGGCCAGTGAATCTTGGATTAAATCAACCCCTGGGACCTGCTAAACTGCAAGTAGATCTCAGGAGTTCCTCCACAGCCAAGCACCTACTCACAGAAGGTAATTAGAACTGAATCTTCCCTAGGAAATATGGCAAGTTAAAAGAAATACATATTCAATACATTATATTTACTAATACTGCCTCTGATATGGTGGGGTTTAATTCAAACTTGATTATTTAGCATGACTTTTTTAAATTTAATTTTAATTCTCACTTCAAAATATTCAAGCAATATGAATAAGGCTGTCCTCTCTCCCCCAACACGAGTCTTCCCAGAATTTACCACTGTTTATCTGATTAATATCCAGCATAATTCTTGGGGTGCAGACTACTGAGAATATACTAAGAACTTTTAATTGAGTCACAAACAACACTGAAAACCCTGTCGACCTATGTCATTGGCGAGTGGCCTAACTTTAAGCACGATCTCAGGAAAAGATGTTTTAAGTGAAGCAGCAGGTGTGAAGGAGGAGCAAACACCAGCAAGGAGGCTAGGAGGGTCTTCCCGAGGGGTAAGCATGGACCAGGAGGGTACCACCAGCCCAGTTCTATATGCAGTACACCCAGCCCAAGTGGGCAAGAAGGGGCCTATTAACACAAATAATAACAACAAACGCCTAAGGAGGATGGCTACAGGCAAACGGGTTTATACACCAATACACAAGTGTTACTATTGTTCCAAGGTCTTTGCAGTTTCAGGTCATTTCTACTTCAGTTTGACACTTTGGAAATTCTGTAAAAATGTTTAAGCCTTCCCATTCCTAAAACAGCCCCCTTAATACTGTAACCTCCTCAAGCTTGTGTCCTCCCTCCCTCTTTCCTCTCCTAGTCAAGCTTTAAAAAAAAAAAAAAAGATTTTACTTGTGGTCTCAATGGGCTCATTCTCTCTCATTCACTTATTAATTATGGAAATTTGATTTCTTTCCCTATCATTCCCAGTTGCCAAATACAATGGATATTATTCAGTTGTTTTTGTTTTAACTTTGGCATTTAAAAATCAGAATGACCTGAAACTAGCATTTGGGATCTCCTTTCCTATCTGGACATTAAGGATAATGCAGATCCAGCCATTGATCCAGGGGTACCTTCTATTAGTTCCTGGTCTCTTGGCTGTGGCTGGGTCCTCCTGTCTGCCTGCGTTTTCAACCCGCCCAAGGCCTTTGTCAATACTGTTGATTTTCAGATTCCCATCATGGGCAGGGTGGTGCTGGGTAAAGAGTTACTGCTTCTGTAACATAGGAGTTGTGGGGAAAGGGGTTGTAGCGAGAGAACCAGACTCAACTCCTGGCTTCAAGGACTGAGTCTAGTTCTGATGCCCAAAATGACATGAAAAACGGTTAGTCCCTTGGTCCCACAGAAGGGATCAAATTCATTACTTTTCCTACCTCTTAGACCAGTTCTTACCAGTCTCTTTTGCGTGATAGTCTTTCTCTGTTTGTCCTTCATTACTGGTATGTTCCTTAGGAGTTCATCCTTCCCTTTCTTTTTTTTATTTTTTTCAAATATATTTTATTGATTATGCTATTACAGTTGCCCCATTTCCCCCTTCATTCCCCTCCACCCTGCACACCCTCTCCCACCCACATTCCCCCCCTTTAGTTCATGTCCATGTGTCATAAGTTCTTTAGCTTCTACAGTTCCCATACTATTCTTGCCCTCCCCTGTCTATTTTCCACCTACCATCTATGTTACTTATTCTCTGTACCTCCCCCCCACCACACACTCCCCTATTGCTAACCCTCCATGTAATCTCCATTTCTGTGGTTCTGTTCCTGTTCTAGTTGTTTGCTTAGTTTCTTTTTGTTTCTGTTTCAGGTATGGTTGTTAATAATTTTTTTTGTGAGTCTGTTGTCATTTTACTATACGTGTTTTTTATCTTCTTTTTCTTAGATAAGTCCCTTTAACATTTCATGTAATAAGGGCTTGGTGATGATGAGCTCCTTTAACTTGACCTTATCTGTGAAGCATTTTATCTGCCTCTCCATTCTAAATGAAAGGCTAGATAGAGCAACCTTGGATGTAGGTCCTTGCCTTTCATGACTTGGAATACATCTTTCCAGCCCCTTCTTGCCTGCAAGGTTTCTTTTGAGAAATAAGCTGACAGTCTTATGAGAACTCTTTTGTAGGTAATGTCTCTTTTTCTCTTGCTGCTTTTAAGATTCTCTCCTTATCTTTTATCTTGGGTAATGTCATTATGTTGTGCCTTGGTGTATTCCTCCTTGGGTCCAACTTCTTTGGGACCTTCTGACTTCCTGTACTTCCTAGAAGCCTATTTTCTTTGCCAGACTGGGGAAGTTCTCCTTTATTATTTGTTCAAATAACTTTTCCACTTTTGCTCTTCCTCTTCCCCTTCTGGTACCTCTCTAATTCAGACGCTGGAATGTTTAAAGATGTCCTGGAGGTTCCTAAGCTTCTCCTCATTTTTTTTTGAATTCTTATTTCATTCTTTTCTGTTTGGTTGTTTCTTTCTTTCTTCTGATCCACTCTATTGATCTGAGTCCCAGTTTTCTTCCCATCACTATTGGTTCCCTGTGCATTTTCCTTCATTTCACTTAACGTATGTAGCCTTCATTTTTTCATTTAATTTGGGACCAAAACCAATTCTGTGAGCATCCTGATCACCAGTGCTTTGAACTGTGCATCTTATAGGTTGGCTATCTCTTTGTCGCTTAGTTGTATTTGCTGTGGTGCTTTGATCTGTTCTTCTGCTTGGGCCATTTTGTTGTTGTTGTTATCTTGTCGTGCCTGTTAAGTATGAGGGGTGGAGCCTTAGGTGTTCACCAACGCGAGGTAACCCAGTTGGGTTGTGATGCTGTATGTGGGGGAAGGGTCCGAGAAGGAACAATGACATTTGCTCTGCTCTCTGTCAGATCCCAGTTCCCTCCACCGCTTCCCCCAAGCAAACTGGGCCCTTCTGGCACTGATTCCCATGTGGGTGGGCCTGCGTACATTCCAGGACCCTGTGGGTCTCTCCAATGAACTCTCCTGTGAGGCTGCGAGTCTCTCCCTGCGCCTCAACCCCACAGGTGTTTTCAATTAGTATTTCGAGGCCTTATTTCCTGGTGCTGGGACCCTGGTTTGCAAGGTCTGTCTTGCTCCCCAGTTTCACCTGGTTTATCTGCACTTGAACGTGGGACTGCCCGGTCAGCCAGCCACCTGGCACGCAGTGCCTAGCTTCACAATCGCTGCCTCATTTGGTCTGACTGTTGCCACCCCGTGCCCAGGCTCTGCCCACTGCCATCTCGCGTGTCCAGGGGTGCCTTACATGCCTGGTGCCACCGCTTTTTGTGCCCTACCCCTCTCCGCCCTGCTGTCCGACAACCCCGCCCCACCTACCAGTCTGGATGAATGTGTCCATTTTAACTCCTTGATTGTGGGACTTCCGTACAGTTCAATTTTCCATCAGTTCTGGTTATTTTGTTTCTAAACTGGTGTCCTTATTTTGGCTGTGCGAGGAGGCATATAGTGTGTCTACCTACGCTTCCATCTTAGCCAGAAGTCTCTCTTTTTATTATATATACATGTCCTTATCCTTTCCCATAGATTTAACTACTACCTGTATCTTGATGATTCCCAAACATCTCCCCAGTGCTGACCTTTCTTACAACTGTCAAAGCCATCTATACACAACTACTTAACGTCAATGGACTTCTCCACCTCATGTTTCATGGGTCCCTAAAACACAACATAGCTAAAACTAAAATAATCCTCCTCCAAACTGGGCCCTCCTGCCTCACTCTGCAATACTCTCATCCCACTCAGAGAAAAAATCTGGGACTGCCATCAGCATCTTTCTTTCACCAAACAAATATTTCACCATGTACATTCTTTTCCATTCTTATTGCCACTACCTTACTTCTGCCGTAGTTTCTCACCAGATTTATTCCAACTGTTTTTTCAAATTGGTTTTCTTACCCTCAGGCCCTATCCCACCTCCACCACCATCAGAATTACTTTCATAAAGTGCAAACCCACATTGCCTTTGCAATGTCTCTCATCCAGTTTCAACATAAAACCCAATTCTTAATGTGTGATATACAAGCCTGGTACCTGTTCATCTCTCAACTTCATCTCATATAACTACACTGCTTTAAGCACCACAGTTTCACGTGCCTGTAACTTTGTATATGCTGTTTCTACTTGGACTACCTTCCCACTCACAGGGAAAACTTCTTAACCTTCAAGATGAAAGCTTAGGAAAACTTTTCTATGCAGTCTTTCTTGATTCCTCTCTGTGGATGGGTCCTTCCTCTGAGATAGCAAATGTATTAGGTATATATTTCCACTACACTTGTGTATGTTGTTTGTACTACTGGGTTATAAGCTTCCTGAAGACAGAATCTAAGTCTGATTTATCACTGTATCACCATCATTTATAAAAGTACTAGTACAAAGGATATCCCAATAAATTCTTATGGAATAAATAGTCATTTGGGGAGGAAAAATAAAGTCAACTCAACATAATGTTCTTAGTTTACTCAAATAAGGATGCTGCTCATAACTTAAAACCATTCATTCATACATTCATTCAGTGAATGAGTTGCCTGCCAGGTTATCACACTCTGTTCTAGGAATATTATGGTGAAGTAATGTTAGGGTCTCAGTGCAGTGTGCTACTTGCATGGGACCTTTAGACTTCCAGGGAGAAGTTGCGAAGGAAATTTTGGGGTTAATAGCAAGACCTTGGCATAAAGATGTTAAATTTATTCTTATATTGTGTAAGTCAGAGAGTGTCGCCTAGGAAAACAAACTCACTCTGAAGCAGGGATGAAGAAAAAGGCATGTGCCTCACCTTCAGATACCAATCCACTTTGGTCAGCTAACTAATTCCCTAGCTTAGTCTAAGACAAAATTTGTCAATTCTTCAATAGGAAGGGCTTCGGAAGGTAAGGCTACCTCTGGAGACCTAAACACAACTACAAGTCACTTGGACGTGGAGGTGAGGGTGGCAGGGAATTAATAGTTGCCTGCTAGAAGAACAGCAGAGACAGCTCCTGAAACAGCAGATTCAACTCAACCAGCTTTACTGAACGCTAAGTGCCCAGCACTATATTCTGTTTTCAGAGCAGGGGGTTATGGCCAGGTTTTACTGCAAGTGTGCTTCACATAAAAGTTAAACAGATTAATACACTCAGCTTTTGCAGCCAATTTATTGATGATCTATGATAAAAAACTTATTTTTCCCATACTGTATATTAATTTATGTAGTTTTTTAATCAATAGCTATTTCTATTTTAAATATTTTGTTTATTTACTTTTAGAAAGAGGGGAAGAGAGGAAGAAAGAGAGAGAGAGAAACATCGATTGGTTGCCTCTTATATGTGTCCTGACTGGGTACCAAACCTGCAACCCAGGCATGTGTCCTGACCAGGAACTGAATAGGCAAGCTTTCAGTTTGCAGGACAATGCCCAACCAACTGAGCCACACTCACCAGGACAGTGTTCAAAAAGTTTTAAATGGCCCTGGCTGGTGTGGCTCGGTGGATTGAGTGTGGGCCTGCAAGCCAAGGGGTTGCCGGTTTGATTCCTGGTCAGGGCACATGCTGGGTTGCAGGCCAGGCCCCCGTGGGCACATGAGAGGCAACCAAACATTGATGTTTCCCTCCCTCTCTTTCTCCTTCCCTTTCCTTCTCTCTAAAAATAAATAAAATCTTAAAAAAAAGGTTTTGAATTCATATTGGTTCTTAAATAACTGGTGAGTTTGGGAAACTTTAACATTGATATTGAAGATAATAATAATATGAATAACCATCACCAACTTTTTCTTTGCTGTGCTCAGCAATATATATCATGGATGTCTCAAAAAACTCTCTTAAATTAAAATACCCCTGTCCTCAGAGGTCTTACACTATTGATAAGGAGAAGAAAACTAGCACGCCAAGCAATTCCACAAAAACTAAGCACTAAGCTGTGTGGGGCAGAAGTTTGGGTAATGCAGTGAAAACAGTGGGCTACACAATCTATGCAGACTTCAGAGAGAAACTAGGACTTCAACTGGAATTGGAAGAATTTAAAGCACTGATTCTGAAACTTCTTGGTCTCAGGATCTCTTTAGATTCTTAAAAGTTATTAAGGACCCCAAAGAGCTTTTATATATTTGAATTACAATTTTCAATATTGACCATATTAAGTACAAGTCATAACAGTATATAATTTAAGTAATATATAGAAGTAAAAATTTAAAATATGTATTTGTAAGTATTCACTCCAAATTACTAATAAACATTTTTAAATCAAAAATATTCTAAAGGATAAAAATTTGGGGAACATGCCACTGTTTTCCATTTTTGCAAATATCTTTAATATCTGGCTTAAGAGACAAGAGCTGTATCCTCATTTCTGATTTGCACTTAATCTTTTGCAGTATCATATATCAAGTAGCATCTGGAAAACTCCATGATTGTGAGAGAATGAGTTTAAAAGGCATGTATGATCTTAGTTAATAAAGTTGATCTTGTTAATAAAGTAGTTGTGACCTCAGAGACTCCCCTAAAAGGGTCTGGATGGGGAGGTGGGGGAGGGAACCTCGGAACACACTGTGGCCATTTATTTTTAAAAGAGAAAGCAAATGGTATAAGCAAGGGCTGGGCAGGAAGGAAGTGTGTGGCTTGAAAGCCACAACTTCTACGTGTGTATACTTTTACTCCTAATATTTTGGCTACAACCAAGCTGACCTCCTTTGTGAACCTCAGCAACAGAAATGGCAGGGCAAGGTGGAGTTCTGGTGACAGCAGGACAAGGAACCTCTCCCTCACCACGTGGTGCGTACTTCCCCTGGCAACATTCCCTGGAGGCCACGTCAGGTTTTCCTCTCTGGCGCCTACACTGTGCTCTCCTCCTTGAAGCTGTAAATGGCTCACAAGAAACTGTCTTGCCATGGCTTCCAGAGTCTGTGTTTACTAACTGAAAAATCATCTCACAGCTACAGTCTCAAATTCTTCAGACAGTTCTTGATCTGGCTGTTTAAAAAGCAAATTTAACATCAGCCACGTAGCCAGTTTTTCCTTGCCAATAATCATGTGAGTTTACTACTCCGTTCGCATGCATCTTGTGCACTGTAAAAACAGTTCCTGGAGCATCATATGTCATGGATCTAGTTGCCATAAACTAAAAACATTTTCTTCCTATTTTCTGGCACAAACTAAAAGCATTCTGGATGGGGTTTGCATACAGTCCATCTCTGGCCAAAAAAGAGGTTTTAAAAATATGGATAGACAGAGAAAGAGAGATAGCTAACAATGGTTAAACTCTTTTTCTCACCAAAGTCAAAGTGTCAACAGTGGACACTTTTTAATTTAAAATTTTACCATTATTAATGTTGTAAAGTTATCCTGCAGTCAGTATACATATCCTGCAGTTCATTTTACGTAGCCAGTTTTAAGTTGTCTAATAATATTTTATAGCTGAAACAGAGATGAAACAAGCTTCTATTTTTGATCTCTAAAATTTTTTAAAAAAGAAAAATAGGAAAAACTAAGAATCTATTTTTTCAGTCTTTTAAATTTTACTTTTGTAGTAAACATATTTATCAAGGTCCTTTTATAGAACAGATAATTTTGAAGTCAAAGCGAAACTAAAACTTCGGAAGAGATTTCTGCCGAGAGTGGTAAACTACAGGGTCCAGTAAAAGTAACGCCTGCTTGAGTGTGGTTGGTAGGGCAATAATAGGGTGTAATAACTTATAATTTTAATTTGAACATTTCACCTAAAATTTCATATGATGTGATATTGTTATATTACAGAATTACATGCTTATGATCTGTAATAAAAGATTTTATAATAAAAAGGGTTGTTATTTGTGCCAGACCCTGTATGTAATTTAGACCAACCAATGCTGAGTACAGCCAGAAAATCTGGACAAAATATTAAAAATGTCTCGAAGGCAGAGGATCACCAAGAAGTTAATTGAGAATTATACAAAAATCAATTTTAGGTGAACTATACACCTAAATGTAAAAGATAAATAATAAAGCTTTTACAAGATAAAATGGGACAATGTCTCCATAACCTAGTGGTAGGGAAAGCTCTCCTACACAGGATACAAAAAGCAACTACTATAAAAAAAAAAAACAGATAAATATGACTACACAAAAATTCAGGACTTTTGTTCATTAAAAGATAGCCTCAAGAAAATGAAAAAGCAGGCCACATAAAACCCATCAAGGGCTCATATTCAAAATAATAAAAAACTCTTGCAATGGGTATTGCAAACATAAGGACCAGATATAAAACTCTATCTGCGGGCATGTGGCTCTGTGTTAAAAATCAGCCAAACTGTAATGTTCAGAGGTATATGGGTGGTGAAAGTAGAAAGGGAATGGAGGGACTGTGCCTAGCAAAAGTCACTAAGAATAGGCTTCTGAGTACCAGCAACACCTTATTTCTTGACCACAGAAGGTAGCTATTTTTAAATAATTCATTAAGTTTTATATTTGTATATTAGGCACTTTTTTGGTTGTGTGACATGTTTTATTTTTTAAAAAGAAACAAACAAAAGAATGAAAGCCAAAAAGGAAAAGAAAATTAATACGAAGAGGAAAGTATTTTGGTGTAACTTTAAAAACTGGACCATAGAACCCAAATTCCTTAGGTGGCACTCCAGCCCTTCATTGTCCAGCCCTGTCTTTCTAGTCTCATCTCTTGCCATCTACCTTTCTTCAAAAGTAGTCCGCCACACTCACTCGCAACCTGGTGCCCTCTTCTCTACCTTTACTTGTGATATTTCTGTTTAGAAAACCATGAGGACCTACCCCAATCACCCTTCTTCCAAAGCACAAACTGTCATTCAAGACACAGCGTGGGTGTCAACTCCTCTGAGAGACCTTTACAGGAGACACAGATTCTAGAGGCACACTGCCTAGTTTAAATTCCAGAGCTGCCATTTACTGGTAGTGTGACCTTGGTCAACTTAGCAACCTTAGTTTTGTGGCTTTCTCATCTGCAAAATAGGAAAAAGGCATTACGTGCCTCACTGAGTTGTTATGAAGATGAAATGAGAAAATATATGCAAAGTGCCTGGAACATGCCTAGGAGAGAATAAATACTAGGCATTAGCTAATATTATTATTTAGTATTATTATTAACTAGGTATGAGCTATTATTATCAATAATACACTGATAACCTTCTCCCTACCCACCCAAAACCTCGCCATTAGATATCTTTTCCTCTAAAGATATCCCATATTTAATTTCTTGAGAGTTAAATCTTTCACGTCTCAATCCCCATCTAACACAGTGCCGGGCATGTACACTATGAGATGCTCAATGGATATCTGCTGAATGGATAAGCTATGAAGACTCCAAACTTGGATCTATGTCACATACAAGAATAGTCCTTTGGTGCTGCCCATCCTGTGTGCACACCACAAACTGGAAGCATGTAGTTGCTTAAAAAAAAGATTTTATTTATTTGTTTATTAATTTTTAGAGAGGGGGAAGGGAGGAAGAGAAGTTGAGAAATATCCATGTGTGAGAAAAACATGGACCGGTTGCCTCCTACACACGCCCCAACCAGCAACAGGCCTGCAACCAACGCGTGTGTGCTCCCTGGGAACTGAACCTGTGACCCTTCGCTTTGTGGGATGAAGTTCAACCAACCGAGCCACATGGGCCAAGGCACAGTCTTGATGAGATTCCTACAGCAACTACCTTAGAATATGAGCACAGATGCCCTCTGGTAGCAACACATGAGGGACAAGTAATAGTACTCGTTTTAAGGTTATTTTGTGGCTCAAATGATAATGAGCATGAAAATATTTTTTTAAAGTGTGAATCTCTACTATGTGACATTTTATTGCCTGAAAACAACAGGATTATTGTTAAATTGCAAGTCTGAAAAGGGCTGTAAGGGATAATAAGGAATTAATGTAATTAAAAATGCAATCTGATAAGGTCTAAGATAAGATTTTTATTTTCAAGTTAAAATATTTTGTGATGAAATTTCCCAGTTTTTTCATTTGGTTATTAATGATTTATGGAATGTCAAAACAAACATTTGTGCATATGAATACTCACAACAGCACTGTTCATAACAGCACCAAAGTGGAAACAACCCAAATGTCCATCAACTGGTAAGCTGATAAATAAATTAAGGTATATCCACCTACTGGAAAACCACAGAACAATAAAAAGGAACGAACTACTGATACATACTACAACAAGGGTGAACCTCAAAAACATTATATTCAGTGAAAGAAGTCATCCACAAAAGACCACATATTGTATGACCCCATTTAGATGAAATCTTGGAAAAGGCAAATCTATGGGGACAGAAAGTAAATCAGTGGTTGCCTGGGGATGGGAGTAGGAGCGAGGTTTAACAGCAAATGGGCATAAAAGGTATCTTCAGGCTGATGGAAATGTTCTAAAATTGGGTTGTGATGATTATGCAACTGTGTAAATCTACTAAAATATTGTAATTGTATACCTAAAATGGGTGGATTTTATGGTATGTAAATTTACCTCAATAAAGTCATTTTTAAAAAACAAGTATTTGGCACTCTGTAATTCCCACATCTTTAAAAACTCGACCCATATATGGGATCAAATAACACAATAAAGCACAACAATAAAAAACAGCTTTTAAAAATTGAAAAAAAAAAAAAAAGGGCATGTAATGACTATCTTAAAAACCCAAAGTGCCATCTCTATACTCATTTTCCAATCCAGGAGCAATGAACTATGATCTTGATAAACTGGCTTTCTCTGTCATCTGTTTATTTCATCCCACCTGTACAAACACACACTCTGGCTTCTCTGCATTTATAATTGCAAACATGAATATTTGGCATAATACCTTCCCTTTTTATGTCCAAACTGCAAGCGTAATAAAAAGGTAAATACAGAAAACACACTGTATAATGAGATACAAGAATAATGATATATATACAATAAACAGGATTTCTAAATAGGGTTTAAACTAACCCTTAGAAATTGACAGTTCTTTATACAAATGTACTTCAGATTAAATTCTACAGGTCCTAAAATGCTATCCAAATTAGTCTGCTGAACTGGAATTGTTAAATTGGACACTGCTTAAAGTAGGTCACTGGCTCGGGCTTCAAAGTATTTGGTAATGCAGAGATCTACTTGCAAAGCCATTTGTCATAATGAGATATGACTTAGATAAAACAGGAGAAACCACACTGGTTGGGTGTCAACTGTCAGTTGTATTTTATTCAAATAAATTTCATTTTTGATTTATCTCACTGCAGATTTCTGAAGAGGAAGTAAGATGAAAGAAGTGTTTTTCGAAAGAGTAAATCTGGTGGCAGTGTTTAGAAAATGCCTTTTTTGCTTTCTGCTCCTTAGTCCCTCACATCTACTCAGTCTCCAAATACCATTAATCTTTCTTTTGAAATGTCTTTCAGGTTTATTCCTTTCTCTCAACTTCTATTCTCACCAATATAATCCTTATTTGTGTCAAGAGGCGCCAAAGGGCCAGGAAACTGGAAAAAGAACCCTAACTATAGACTATTAGAATAATCTAAGATGTAAGTGAAGAGGACTTGGTTGGGTGGTTCCCAAAGTGTGGTCCCCACACCAGCAACATCAGCATCACCTTGGAACTTAATACAAAGACGAATGATCAGGCTTTATCCAGACCTACTGAACCAGAAACTCCAAGGTCAGGGCCAGCATTCTGTGTTTTTAAGTTCTCCAGGTGATTCTGATGTAGCTAAATTTTGAGGATTAGCGGTTTAGAGAGAAGCAGAAAAGGAAGAAGTGGACCAAGAAGAGCAGAGAACTTGGGGACCTACTAGAAATTTCTACCATAATGTCCCTCCATTCTCCAACCCCACCTATCATACAAGAACTCTTCCCCAAACCTGCTCTTCCAAATGTTATTCATTTCTGATACCGTGAACCTCTGCATTGCTAACGTTCAATCTCTAGTCCCATCAGTTCTCATCAATATTGTAACCTTGTTGATTCTTGTCCTGGCTGGTGTGGCTCAGTGGATTGAGCACCAGCCTGCAAACCAAAGGGTTGCCAGTTCGATTCCCAGTCAGGGCACTTGCCTGGGTTGCAGGCCAGGCTTCCAGTGTGGGGGGCCCACGAGGGGTTATTATATCCTTCCTAAAGCCCAGTCCCTACTGGTCACTCCCGATAACCTTTCCTGACATTATCAAAGCTTTTATCATGATGGAGCACACTGGAATGGCATTCTAACTTGTTCTTTTCAGAATAATGTTAACAGAGCTACTAAAATAAATTAATAGATTCATTCAACTGCTTTGTGGGAAAATAAGTTCACATGCCAGTGTATGAGCTTACCAATACAATTCCTCCACTGAAGCTCAAAATCTGACCTTTTTTTTTGTGGCTAGTAAATATTTTTAAATGTTTTATTTTTCTTGTTTTTTTATAACCATTTGTTGGCATATATCCAGTGCCCTATGGAAGCCATAAGTAAAAAAAAAATTACAATTGTTCAGGAGCAGGGGGAGATTAGAACATTTCAGGTTTTCAGGTAGAGCCAGTTTTGGCTGGGGTGTAATGGGGGGCCATCAAGTATTTAGACCACATCCTGATCAAGTTGCACCACTCACCCTGCAAGCCCAAACTCACTCAAGTTGCCAAGGCACAGCAATACCACACCACCTAAATGCCAGTGCGAGTCTGACCCAGAGTTCATTCAATTAATGAAAACATCATGTCTCTGCAGGAAATCTGAATGCTTCCAAAAAATACAATGTTTTCCTTGATTAACAGAAACTTTTCTCCGATCATCCTTAACAGCAAGAGTTTCTTAAACTTCACTCGGTAATATCTGAGCTTTATTCTAACCCACTCCTTATGGCTGATAATTGTCCTCACAGACCTCCTGAGAAAGAATTGACCACTTCGGTAATATCCTGTGTCTAAAGATCTAGAATTCAAAGTCTCATAAAATTTTGGCCATGATCAGGCCACTAAGTGCCCTGACTATTTATTATGGACACCAATGTATTCAATATGGAAGATAGTGCTTTCTGAAGTCAGCATGGTAGTTACATGTTTCTAAGAAAACCAATCCAATAAAATACAAATACTTGGATTTGGGGATGAGAGGGGTGCTGAGGCGTTCGAGTGCATGCAAGGCTGAGGGATTACAGTCATTACCTTAGTTATCTGGTGACGACATGGATGCACTACTGTAATTTTCAATCACATCTCCCTCAAGTGTGAAGGTTTCAGGTTACAATACTTGCAGTTTGTTTTGATGCCTGTCTCTCCTACCAACTACGGCAGGAACGGGGCACCTTACTCACATTTGTATTCACGGTGCTTGGCACAGAGCAGGTCCTCAGTAAATGTTTCCCAAATTAATGAGTCACATGCTTTCAGAAAATATGCATCACACAATAAACGGGCACAAAGCAAAACCTGGTAGTTGCCTATACTTGTATTGCAATCCAGATTTGGTTGGGGTAACCCTGTACTCAGCTAGATTTCCCAGCCTTTCTTATGAATACCAGTAGATGTGGCCAAGAATCACGGCTCTGGTCAATGACACACACATCATTAGGTGAGGCATACCTTTTGTACCTCACCTTCCCCCTCCTTTCTGGGGGTAGGGATGTTGGGAGATGCAGAGAAGTGACCTTGCCACTATCAAGAGACACATCTAAGGATGGCTAGAAGGAATCTGAGACACTAATACCACATTGGAGTGACTGCAGAGCTTTGGATTACTTCTCAATTTTATGTTGTATAAGAGAAAATTAACCTCTATTTAGTTAAAGCAAAGTTAGATTTTCCATTATATGTAGTCTAATTTATTTTCAATTGATCAAAGTATATATTGGTAGGAGGAAGAATGGTGGACCTACTGTAATCGAAGAACAAAAATTTGATCCTAATAACTGAGTTAGTATAGTCTTCTTTTTCTTTATGGAAACATAATTGTAAGGATTTCCAGACTGCATGACAAAATTAAATGCAGCACTCTGGTTAGTAGCTTCATAATGATTTGAGACGATCTAACCGAATCAAAATGTTTGGAAAAAGTGCTGATGCTTATATGCACGGACACATATTACGGTGTCATCAGCAATGAGACCAACTAAAACAGATCAACTTCAAGCTCACATGAAATTAGCTACAATCTCCTCTCAACTACATGGAAGTGGTAATCAAAACCCAGAGTGGAAAGAAAACTGAAAACATTTCAAAAAACACCTGCAGAAGAATGCTACTATTCTAGCTGCATATTAAACTCCTGCTTTATGAAATATGTTGTACATTCAACATCTGTCCTTTACAAAGCTAGTGCCTACCAATTTGACGTTAAAGAATACTTTTTGTTTAAGTAACCACCACTTGGAAATTTTAATCTCTCTCAAGGGCAGTTCAGTTGCAGTTCACAATCACTTTTGGAGAAATAAAAGTAAAACAGCTGTCTTAACCTTCAATATATTATACATAAACTCTGCAGCTACAGGTAATGCATATTTAATTGTTTCACCAAGTTCTCATTCAAGCTGTTTGTTTTTGTTATTATTTTCACATATTTACTCCTGCACTTGATGAGTATTTGCTATCAAAATATTATATTTCATCAATTCTAAAATGCACATCTTTTTCTTTACAAGTCAGCATCTCTGAAATACAGACAGATTTTATGATTAATGCCATCTTACACCTCACAACTAATTGGCAGTATTCTTTTAGTATGTCTTAAAATTGATGGCATCTTATATTTAAAAATATGAAAATAGTAACCCCCAACATTCACTGAATGCCTACTACATACCAATCACAATGTTTTACATGTAACAGCACATCTATTTATTAAGACACCCCCACAAAGTAAGTATTACTGTAATCCCATTTCATACAGAAGTTAATTGGAGCAGAGAAGTTGAATAACATGGTCACTGGAAATAGAACTCAAACTGACTCAAAGATGGAGGTGTAGGTAGATATACTGTGCTTCCTCGCACAACCAAAAGAAGGACAACAACAATTTAAAAACAAAAAACAACCAGAGCTGCCAGAAAACAGAACTGTACGGAAGGCCGACAACTAAGGAGTTAAAGAGGAAATATTCATCCAGAGCAGTAGGAGGGGCGGAGATGGGCTGCCAGGGCAGAGAAGACTTGTGCCAAGGCGGTGGCTGGTGGAGTGGGTGGTCCCACATTCATGTGTGGATACACCGGAACAACTGGGGAGCGAGACAGACCAAGCAACCCAGGGTTCCACCACCGGGAATATAAAGCCTCAAAACCTCTGAATGAAAAAAACCTGTAGGGTTTGAGGTGGCAGGATAAAGTCCCAGCCTCACAGGAGAGTTCGTTGGAGAGACCCACAGAGTCCTAGAATGTACACAAAACCACCCACCTGGGAATGAGCACCAGAAGGGCCCCATTTGATTGTGGGTAGCAGAGAAGTGACTGAAAGCCGGCCCAGAGCTGAGCAAGTGGCACTGTTCCCTCTAAGTACCCCCCCCCCGCCCATATACAGCGTCACAACACAGCAACTTGGGTTGCCCCGCCCCAGTGAACACCTAAGGCTCCACTGCTTACTATGTAACAGGCGCACTGAGACAAAAAAAAATTGGCCCAAATAAAAGAACAGATCAAAGCTCCAGAAAAAATACAACTAAGTGAGGAAGAGATAGCCAACCCATAGATGCACAGTTCAAAACACTGGTAATCAGAATGCTCACAGAACTGGTTGAGTATGGTTACAAAATAGAGGAAAAAGTGAAGACTATGAAAAGTGGAATAAAGGAAAATGCACGGGGAACCAACAGTGACAGGAAGGAAACCGGGACTCAAATCAATGGTTTGGACCAGAAGGAAGAAAGAAACATTCGACCAGTACAGAATGAAGAAACAAGAACTCAAAAAAAAAACGAGGAAGGGCTTAGGAACCTCCAGGACAAGTTGAAACATTCCAACATCCAAATCATAGGGGTGCCAGAAGGAGAACAGGAAGAGCAAAAAATTGAAAACTTAGTTGAAAACATAATGAAGGAGAACTTCCCCAATCTGGCAAAGGAAACAGACTCCAGGAAGTCCAGGAAGCTCAGAGTCCCAAAGAAGTTGGACCCAAGGAGGAACACACCAAGGCACAACATAATTATGTTACTCAAGATGAAAGATAAGGAGAGAATCTTAAAAGCAGCAAGAGAAAAAGAGACATTACCTACAAAGGAGTTCCCATAAGACTCTCAGCTGATTTCTCAAAAGAAACCTTACAGTCAAGAAGGGGCTGGAAAGAAGTATTCCAAGTCATGAAAGACAAGGACTTACATCCAAGATTACTCTATCTAGCAAAGCTATCATTTAGAATGGAAGGGCAGATAAAGTGCTTCTCAGATAAGGTCAGGTTAAAGGAGTTCATCAATAAGTTCACCAAGCCCTTATTATATGAAATGTTAAAGGGACTTATCTAAGTATAGAAGGCCAAAAACTATGAACAGTAAACTGACAACAAATTCACAACTATCAACAATGGAACCTGAAAAAACAAAAACAAAAAGGAACTAAACAAACAACTAGAACAGGAACAGAATCACAGAAATGGAGATCACTTGGACAGTTATCAGTGGGAAGGTGGAGCAGGGAGAACAAGGGAAAAGGTACAGGGAATAAGAAGCATAAATGGTAGGTACAGAGGAGACAGAGGAGGTTAAGAATAGTATAGGAAATGTAGAAGCCAAAGAACTTAATATGTACAACCCATGGACATGAACTAAGGCAGGAGAATGCTGGTGGAAGGGGTGTGCAGGCCAGAGCGGAATAAAGGGGGGAAACATGGAACAATTATAACAGCATAATCAATACATTTTAAAAAAAGAAAAAATTAAATAATAAAAAGAACTCAAACTGACTCTAAACCTTAGCTCTTAACTACTGCATAATAAATCAAAGCTCAAAAACACTCTAGTATTTTCCTCCATTCAACACAAAAAAGGCCTTTATTTGAAAATGTTTTGATTTTGTCATCATTCTTAAAGATGGTTATTTTTCTCTTGCCACTTTGACAACAGCATTCTGTCTTGTGGTTTCCATTGTTGTTAATGAGAAGTCAGCTATTATTTGGTAGTCTGAGAATAGTCTGCTTTCTCTTTCTTGCCACAATTAAGATCTTATATTTGCCAATATATCTAGGGGACATTTCTCTTTCTTTATACTGCATGAACTTCCTAATTCAGAGAGTTCAAGTTTGTAATCAATTTTGGAAAATCTCAGTCATTATCCCTTCAAATACTGCCTTGCCCCCACTTTTTCTATTATCTCCTTCTAGAACTCTGATTAGATGTTATTTTAGACCTTATTGTATCTTCCATGCACCTTTATCTTTCTTCTATATTTTCTCTTTGTCTCCCTGGGTTTCATGTAGGCGATTTTTTTATCTCTAATCTTCTAGTTCACTAATTCTATGTGTCTAATCTGCTGTTTAATTTGTCAAATAACTACTAAGTTCAATAATCATGCTCTTTATTTCTGAAGTGGTTCTTTTTTCAAATATACCTGGTTATTATTATTATTTTTAACTGCTAATCAAATGGCTTTCCAGTGACACACAGTACTAAAAAACTCAACCTTGACATATAGAACTTTCAAACTGGTTAATTCTTTTCTTAATTTAATGATTTTAGAGAGAGGGAGGGAAGGAAGGGAAGGTGGGGGAGAAAGAGAGGGGATGAGAGAGAGATTTGTTGTTCCACTTACTTACACACTCATTGGTTGGTTCTTGTATGTGCTCTGACCAGGGATCAAACTCCCAACCTTGGCATATTAGGATGACACTCTAACCAACTGAGCTACCTGGCCAGGGCTCAACCTCATTAATGCTGATGGTCTCAGTTACCTAGTTACACTTCTAATCTCTGCTTTTATTTCTGTAAATACGTTATTTTTATTTTATGTTCAGTTTCCAGTCATTACAATATTGTAGTCTTTTCAAATTGGACGATTTTTGCTGTTTCTGCTGACTTGGTTCCTCATTGTTACTTGTTTACTAAGTGTTTTGTGATTTTTTTCATCATGGGTTTCTGTGCTGTGGAATTTTGTTTGTGGAACTTTTTTGAGAACTAAATAGTTGTTGTTGTTTTTCTCCTGAGAATATATGTGTTGCTCTGGCAGGGTCCTGAAAGCACTACTAATTCAAGAACAACTTAAAGCAAATTAGCCTGAGTTTTTCATGCTACAGATAGTACGCATTCAAGTTTCATATCCATACACGGGAAAGTTTATGGTCATGAATTCTTAGGTGAGATTTAAAATTGTTTTATTATGGAAAAATTTAAACACAGAAGTAGACACAATAATATAATTAACCTTCATGTGTTTTCATCATCAGCTTAAATACCTGTTAACTCCTGGCCCACACTGTTCCATCTGTATCCAATTCACATTTGCCTCCCTGCCTCTGTATTAGTTTTTAAGTGATTCTATTTCATTGATAAACACAGCAGTATTTATCTCTAATATATTATAACTTTTAAACATTCACAATATCACTATTACACTTAGAAATATAAATAATAGTCCTGGCTGGTGTGGCTCGGTTGGAGCACCACTGAAAGGTCGTGAGTTTGATTCCCAGTCAGGGCACATACCCAGGTTGTGGGTCCAGTCCCCAGTTGGGGTGCATATGGGAGGCAACTGATTGATGTTCCTCTCACACTGATGTTTGTCTGTCTCTCTCTTTTTCTCTAAAATCAATAAACATATCCCCAGGTGAGCATTACAAAAAAGAAACAAGTAGTGAGTGCATTAATAAATGGAACAACAAACTGATGTTTCTCTCTCGTCAATTCATAAAAATATTAATAATAATCCCAAGTAACCCGTGAGTATTCGAATTTCCAATTGTATAATAAATGTTATATGAAGTTGTTTGTTTGGTTTGATGTGTTTTTCTTTTAAAACTTATTTGTTAAGAAACCAGGTTGTTTGTCCTGTAGGATTTTTCACAGTCTGGCCTTTTCCTACTGGACCCTGCTGCCATGGTGGTATCTAATATGTTTCTCTGTCCTCTGTAATTTTATAAATTAGTACTTTGATTTAGAAGCCAGATCAATTTGTATAGGAAAAGAAAGATACATGATTAATGTAGCACTAGCAAATGTTACCCAATAAGCTTTTATTTTTTTAAGAATTTTTTCTTTCTTCTTTTATTATTTCAAAGAGAGGGAGAGAGACATCAATGTGTGGCTGCCTCCCATGCGCCCCCTACTGGGGACCTGGCCCACAACCCAGACATGCGCCCCAACTGGGAACCGAACCTGCGACCCTTTGGTTTGCAGCCTGAGCCCAATCCACTGAGCCACAGAAGCCAGGGCGTTTTTAATGTTACAAAATGGTGATATTCTAACTGTCATTTGTCTTCATTAACTAGTTAGAGAAACTTCTCCATTTCAACTCTGTGGTTTATCTTAGGCACACTTCATTCAGAAAGGTAGGTTAAATGCTTGATTCTTTCCCTCACCAGTTTTCAAGTGTAAGTTGGTTTCTTAGCATCACCCAAAGCAGACCAATTTTTTTTTATGTCATTACAAACTCATGGACTTTTAACATATTTTATAGATATAAACTCATTGCAGTGATTATTTTTATTGAGGCTTCATATTGGCCCAGTCTTAACTAGTGGGAGGAGCCTCTTCATCAGGCCTCTTGACTTGCAGACTTTTTATAGCATCCTTGCTTTTTGATAACAAGATGTCTAGGCTCATCTTGTACATTTTCTGTCCCAGTCCTGAATCAGCCATTTCTTTGAGGAGCTTTGGTTCCTTTCAGTAGGAAAGGCTATATATTTGAATTTTGGGTTGTATGTGCATGCTGGGTGCTTGGCTGTGTTATACAGAAGTCTGGTAAATAGATACTTATCAGAATCCACGTAGAGTTCAGAAAAGGCCATCTTTTGAGTTCAAGTGAATAGAAAATACTATTCTTTTTATTTTTAAAATAACTTTTAAGAAGTATTCTCACCGATTTTTTTTTGGAGAGGGAGTGGGGAGAGAGGGAGAGAGAGAGGGTGAGAGGAGAGTGAGAGAAACAGAGAGAGAGAGAGAGAATGTGGGAGGAAAACATCGGTCAGCCGCCTCCTGTACACATCCCAAGAGGGATCAAACCTGCAACAGAGATATGTGCCCTGACTGGGGAGAAACCCGGACCTTTTGGTGTATGGAACAACAATGCAACTAAATGAGCAACCCAGCCAGGGTTTTCTTTTTCTTAATGTAAGCAATATGGATTGTTTTTGTTCATTTGTTTGCAGAGAAATAGGAAAATGAAGGCTTTAAATAGAAAAAATTAATAAAGTTTTAACTTCCCTTTTAAATTTTGTGTCCTCTGTCTACCATACTTTATTCATTATGTCTAGTGAAGAGAAATGTTACTGGCTTTTCATATTTCTGGCTACATAAAAATTAGGTAGTGTTTAAAGAATATTATTATTATAGCATTTTGGTTGATACATTTCTTAAGTTTCTTTTTATCTCTGGATCCCCCCTCCTAAGCTACCAAGACAAGGTATCACAGCAGCTCCACCCAATACACAGAGACAAACACAAGGAAGGTGCCACAATGAGGAGACAAGGAAACACGGCTCAAATGAAAGAAGAGATCAAAAGTCCAGAAAAATAACTAAAAAAATGAAGACATGCAAATCTGTCAGATGCAGAGTTCAAAACACTGGTTATAAGAATGCTCAAGGAACTTAGTGAGGACCTCAAGAGCAGAAAAAGGAAGGATCCAGTCAGAAACAAAGGATACACTAATTGAAATTAAAAAAAAAAATTTACAGGGAAACATTAAGCATTCCAACATTCACATCAAAGGGGTGCCAGAAGAAGAAAAGAAAGAACAAAAAAATGGAAATCTATTTGAAAAAATAATGGAAGAAAACTTCCCTAATTTGGTGAAGGAAATAGACACTCAAGTCCAGGAAGCACAGTCCCAAACAAGATGGATGAAAAAGGCCCACTCCAAGAATACATGGTAATTAAAATGCCAAAGGTTAAAGATAAAGAGCATCTTAAAAGCAGCAAGAGAAAAGCAGTCGCTACCTACAGGGGAGTTTCCATAAAACTGTCAGCTGATTTCTCCAAAGAAACTTCAGAGGCTAGAAGGGACTGGCAAGAAATATTCAAAGTTATGTAAAGCAGGGACCTACAGTCAAGACTGCTCTATCACACAAAGCTATCATTTAGAACTGAAGGGCAAATAAAGAGCTTCCCAGACAAGAAAAAAGCTAAAATAGTTCATCATCACCAAATGTTATATGAAATGTTAAAGGGACTTATTTAAGAATAAGATCAAAACTATGAAAAATAAAATGGCAATAAATACATATCTGTAAACAATTGAATCTAAAAAACAAACTAAGCAAACAACAAACAGAGACAGAATCATGGATACAGAGAGTGTTTTGATGGCTGCCAGATAGGAGGGGGGAATGGGGGAAAAGGGTGAAGAGGTGAGGGGATTAAGAAGTACAAATAGGGTTTCCGGCCAAGATGGAGGCATAGACAGTCGCATTGTGCCTCCTCGCGCAACCAAAACTAAAGACAACAAAAATTGAGAAACAAGAAAACAACCAGAGCAGAGGGAAATGAACTGAATGGAAGTCAAACTCCAGTACATCCAGACCGGTAAGGAGCAGTGGAGTCGGAGGCCTGCGGAGAGGGGTCGAGGGGTCCCCGCGGGAAGAAGTGCTGGCTGGCAGGCGTGGGCGCGCAGGGTGCAGACTGCAGCAGACGGACCGGTGGTGGACCCTGGGCTCGGGAGGCGACTAGCAGACCCAGTGAGGGGCGCAAGGTCCGCAGCCACACATTAGCGTGCAAACTAAGTGAAAACAGGCAGCGAAAACGGGCAGCGCCGCCGGGTTTCAAAGCTTAAGAGCCCCGTCTGGGAGCTGAGGCCGGGAGACTCTCTCGGCCTCACAGGAGACTTCTTGGGGAAGCCCACAGAGTCCGAGAAAGTGCACCAGCCCACCGCCCGGGAGCCAGCACAGCAAGGGCCCAATTTGCTTGTGGGAGGCAGTGGAGGGGACGGAAGTCCCAGAGAGAGCGGAGCAGGCACCATTGTTCCCTCTCAGACCCCGCCCCCACATACAACGTCACAACCCAGCGACTGGGGTGCCCCGCCCCGTGAACACCTAAGCCTCCGCCACTCTTATGAAACAGCCGCAACCAAACCAAGGGAAAATAAAAAAGATGGCTCAAACAGATTTGAAAGCCCCAGAACCAATTTTTTTAAGTGACCAAGAGATATCTGAACTATCAGATGCACAGTTCAAAGCACTGGTGATCAGGAAGCTCACAGAATTGGTTGACTTTGGACATAAATTAGATGAACAAATGCAGGCTACGATAAGAGAAATGAAGGAAAATGCACAGGGAAACAATAGTGAGGAGAAGAAAAGTGGGACTCAAATCAATGGAGTGGACCAGAAGGAAGAAAGGAATAACCAAACAGAAAAGAATGAAGAAACAAGAATTCAAAAAAATGAGGACAGGCTTAGGGACCTCCAGGACATCTTTAAACGTTCCAACATCCAAATTATAGGGGTACCAGAAGGGGAAGAGGAAGAGCAACAAATTGAGAACTTATTTAAACATATTAAAGGAAAACTTCCCCAATCTGGCAAGGGAAATATACTTTCAGGAAGTCCAGGAAGCTCAGAGAGTCCCAAAGAGGTTGGACCCAAGGAGGAACACGCCAAGGCACATCATAATTACATTAGCCAAGGTAAAAATGAAGGAGAGAATCCTAGAAGCAGCAAGAGACAAGGAGACAGTAACCTACAAAGGAGTTC